>LPNX010307493.1:639102-681273 GCA_001517045.1 Pseudotsuga menziesii | reverse complement strand
CTCATCAAGCTAGTAAATCAGTTACTGAATTAGAAGCAAGCAGTGTGAGTTTCAGATGTCTTGCAGGCCCAGAGATAGTGTACTTGATCTCAGAGGGATTGGAAAATCTTATTCCTGCTGTTGCAAGGGCAATACCATCTTTACCCAAGAGACAAATAGTGGAAAAGCTTGTTAGCAATATTTTGGACAAAAACAACATCAATGCAATGGAGGCAATGCTTATCCCTATTGTTGAAAAGGAAAATGTACATGAGATTAGAAAGATGATTTTGTAAACTGCCCTTGTAGATAACTTAGCAAAGCAGCTGCAGCATATATAATCTTACAATAATAGAATAAAACCTGAAGCTATATTTGTGCTTATGAAATTGGGTTCTTCCGGAGGTGAGCCATGTATCAGGAAAATACTCAAGTTCAATATTGTTCAGAACCTGATTTCTTTGATGTCTTGCAAGTCACCAGAATTGCAAGATACAGCTTACACAACACTTCATCAGCTGATACTTGGAGAAAGAGAAAAATGCTTTTCAACAGGGTATTTGGCACAGAATTCTGCTCTATTTTTCCTGTTTTGAGTGATTGAAGTGAAATGCAGACCACGAACTGATGGAGAGGAATTTTTTAAAACCAAAAGAGGTTTTGTTTCATACGATACCCATATACAAAAACCTCTCTCAGTTTTGCAACAGCTATCAAGGTTTGAAAGATTCAGTTTAATCTTTGCAGCCTATTTTTCAGGGTTTTTAAATATCTAATATTTTCCTGTTTTAGTGTTCATATTGCGGGGAAGATTCTGATCAATTGAAGATGAATTTTTAAAAACAAAGAGAGGTTTTTGGTCCATCACAGACCTATTCACAAATACCTCTCTCAGTTTTTACACAGGTGTCACGAATTGAGAGTTATGGAAGCTTCTTTGACACCTATTTTCACAGAAATTCGCCATATTTGCGAGGTATCCGATTTGCTATTTTTAGTCAATTAGTTGAATTAGTTAGTTAATGTAACTGCTGGGTAGTTTCAATTTCGACCTAATGAAGGGGAGATAGAACTACTTCTTTGTAATTATAAAAGAGGGACAAAGGGACAGAAGAGGGGTTCTGATTTTTGGGAGCTACAGGAGGTCTTCAGACTACTTTTGTCTTCAGACTTGTTCAGGAGTTAAGTACCAAGACTCTTATATGCTTTTGATGATGAAATTATGAGATATATGACATTTTTCCCCTTCATTTTTCTGTGTTGGCTTCATTATTGAACTTGTTTAGTTTCTTAATTGATATATTCATTACTGGTTTATGTGTATTTGCTGGTGATGCTTGTCTCTTATGAATGAACCTCAACATAGTGTTTTTGTTGGATCTTGTGTGATATATTATGCATCTTTATCATCTTCTGTTTATGATTTAGTTACTACTTTGCTCATGAATGCATTCCCTGTCTTTCTCCAAAAGTTTACAACCACTAAAACATTGCAGAAACCCTAAACCTAATCTGTTTTATTGAATTTTATCTTGAGTGTGTGTTGGCTTGTTTCTCTGGCCTTAGAAAAAATTTCTGGCACAAACACTAGACACCTTAGCAAAATTCCAGACTGATCTCTCCGGCACAACAGTTTGTCAATTATGCAAAACTTAACAGATTTCAACTTAAGAGATCGTGCTTGGTTAGGAGTGAGATCAGGAGAAACTTCTAATTTTTGCAAAAATTGAATGATACCTAAGTACCACTCACATGAAGATATGTTCTTAGCTACTGATGGAATGTCATTTTGATCTTGATTTACTCCTGTTTCTGCTGCTACCATAGTCTACACCTTTGCTGATTTGACACCTGTGAAATTTATTCCCATCAGTTCACAGTTTTCTTTGGCCATGAGTTTGGCCAGACCTAGTCCCTTTACCAGCTTGGTGGGTTTCACATCTATATCAAACTCAATGAGTTTGGAAATCCACTTAGCTCTCTTCCCATCAATGTCCGGCTGAGTCAAAACATCGTTCACAGTAGCTAGAGGGACATATGCAATGACCTTTGCATGGAGAATGTAGATTCTGAAAGTTTTCAAAGATTTTATGAGAGCATAAGCCTGCTTCTCAATTGGGTCATACTTCAGCTCAACATCTCTCAGGGTTGTGCTGAAGAATGCAATTGGATGATCAAGACCTTCATCATTCTTTTGTAATAGTACAGTTTCCACTGTGTCATAAGATGCAAAAGAGAAAGTGTAAAAACCCTTGGTGTAGTCGGGACTAATCAGGGTTGGGGCCTCCATGATTGCTTTCTTAATGTCTTCAAAAGAGTTTCTTGCCTGGTTAGTCCACTTTATTTCTGCATCCTTTTTTAACATGACTGTTATGTGCTTTTCCAGCTCGGAGAAATTAGGAATGAACCTCCTGACAAAGATTATATTGCCTAAAAAGGACTAAATGTCTCTTTTTGACCTTGGTATTGATAACTTTTGGATTGCTTCCACCCTTACCGGATCGATCTTTACACCTTCAGCTGAGACTCTGTGGCCTAGGAGCTTTCCTTCATTGAGTGCAAACTAGGACTTCTTCGGGTTCAGTGATATTCCATACCTTCTACACTTTAGAAATACCTTCCTTAAATGCTGCAAGTGGTCATGATGGTTGTAAGAGTAAACTGTTAGGTCATCCAAATATATCAACACAAATTTATCTTTTAGCCCTACAAAAGCTAGGTTCACGACTCTATGAAAAGTAGCCCCAACATTCATTAGCCCAAATGGAATTTTAGCATACATGAAGGTGCCCCATGGGGTGGTAAAGGCAGTCTTCTCTTGGTCATTAGGGTGCACAAAAACTTGGTTGTATCTAGAGAAGCCATCTAGGAAGGACATAACCCTAGCCCCCAATACTTTCTGCAATAGGTGTTCCATCTTGGGCAGTGGATAGTTGTCTTTCTTGGAACACTTGTTCAGATTTCTAAAATCCACACACAACCTGATTTCTCCATTTTTCTTTCTTACCACTACTAGGTTTGCAATCCACTTGGAATACTTGAGGGGGATTATGATCTTGGCTTTGAGGAGCTTGTGGATCTCTTTTTCAATCACTGGTAATAGGAGAGGGCTGATGGGTCTCAGCTTCTGTTTGAAAGGAATGGTGTCCTTCTCCAAAGGAATTCTATGCTAGATGATATTGGTGTCATAATTTTTTAGGTCACTATACTCCCAAGCAAAAACATCAGCAAACTCTTTTATCAAGATGAAAAATTTAGACTTCTGATCAGCATTCAATCCCATGGAAATATTTATCAGTTTAGGATGGCTTTGGCTGCCTATGTTTTTCTCTTGGATAGCAGGATCTAGCTCCTTTTTGGTAGGCTTAAAAGGGATGTCATTATGATCAAACAGTTCTTCTAGTGGTACTAGACCTCGGGGTATGTAGTTGCTGGGCAATTGGAAAATGTTCTGATCAGCCACTTTATCTTTTAACTTGAGCTGTTTGGATTCCTCCATGTTTAGGTCTTCCTGGTCTATGTGTATGTCAGAGAATTCATCTACTAACTGAAGGAATTTACTAAGTTCATCATCATTCTCAAACACCCTCCAAAATTTTACATTATCTGGCAGAGAGGGTCTGTACTTGACCTGAACATCATAGCTAATCTTAGGGGTTAAAGGAGGAACAAAAAGACTTGTAGAGATAGCTAGGGAATCAACCAGGTGATTCAAAGCCCTAGGAATATATGACAGTTCAAAAAACATAAATGAGTCTCTGAGTTTCCATACCTCGTCCCTGTAGGCCTTCAGTCTGATTTTTTTTTGAAAAGTGTTGTTGATCTGCTGTATGATGAGGTCTGCATCTCCAAAAATATTTATGCACATGATCCCTATTTCCTTGGTAGCTTTAACTCCTAGCAGCAAGGCTTCATATTCTGCTATGTTGTTAGTGGTTTTAAAATCAAGCTTATAATATAGGTGGATGTTTTCCTTAGATGGGGAGATCAATACTACACCTGCACCTGCTGAGCTTTGAGTGCTAGCCCCATCAAAATACATGGTCCAGATTGCCATGGTTACTTCTTCGGGCTGCTGACTAGTGGGATTAGTGAGCTGGACTAATGTTTGTTGAGAATCATCTATTTGCAAAATGCATGACCCAAAATCAGTGTCCACTGCATAGATGGGGTGATTCACTGAGTTGCTCTCCTTGGTTATAATGCATGCCAGCTGATTTTCCCTATATAGCCTCTTAGTCTCTCCTCCAAACATGGTAATGGTGGCATATGTGAGATCCATCTGAAGTGTGACACCTAGTCTTTTGCTCCATGACCGAGACAACAAGAGACCAAACTTTGGAGGAATATCAACCACTACAATGTCCATCATGATGCTTTTCGAAGGTAGCTGAGTTAGGTTTACAACAAGGTCTTTGATGAGGCCCAACCACTTGAACTTCCTGGAGTAAAAAGAGAATAAATCATGGTAGGGCTTGGTGATGCTGAGGCCAATCTCATCCATCACAGCCTTTGGCATTAGGTTATAAGAGGCTCCTAAATCCATCAAGCAGTTATGGAGGATTTTATCATGTATATTCAAGGATATGTAGAATGGTGGGCATGAGTCCTTTAGGTCTTTGATCATGGGGCCCAAGGTTACAATAGGCTTGTCATCTTGCAGTTTCACAAAGTCAGTGTCAATGTGCACCTTGGGCTGAAGGGAATTCATAATGGAGGACCTGAATGCATCATTCTTCATTAGCTCAATTAAAGGGAAAGGGATTTTCAATTTTTGAATTTCAAACTCAAGGTTGAAAGAATAATGCAGCCTATCTAGAAACCTTACCTCATGAGCTATAGGTTTGAGTTGGACTTGATCAGGTGTGGCTGAAGGTGCTGGTTTCTGCAATGCTTTGGATGGGACAACCACCTTCTTTGGTAAAACAATAACTTTTCTAGCTGGTGCAGCAGGCTGCTTGTCAGGTACAATATTCTTCTTGAGGGGAGCAATTAGCCTAGACATCAGTTTGTAACCTCCCCGACGATTAGCCTGGTATACAGCCTCTTCAGTGATCTACTCATCAATCATGGCTTCCTCATATTTTGCCTATGTCAGAAAAGAACAGTCCACCTCATCCTCCATGCAATGGATATTGTCTTCAGCTTCTCCTTCTTCTTCAATGAATTCTGGCTCTTCTTCTAATACAACATTTTGAAATGGAGCTCTTATCCTCTGATCTTACCCTTGATTTGTCTCCCTTTTGAGAATATGAACTAGGGGGTTTCCTCTTCTATAAGGAACAAAATTTGGGTTTCGAGGAGCAAAGTCACTTGGCCCTTTACCCCTCATAGGTAGATGTCCTTGGTCCTTCAATTTAGACATTTCAGAAGTCAGGTTATCTAATAGTTTGGTCATTTTGTCAATCTTTTTCTCTGATGCAGAAGCCCCACTAGAGTCTGCTAGCTGTTTTTTCCTGTCTATCTTCCCTTTGACCTTTTGAGATGCCAGAACGTTTGACTCTACCTCTAGGGTAGCATCTTGCATGAGTGATAAGGATACATACCTCCTTTCTCTGAGAAGTAGGAAGAAGTCAGAGTTAAAGGCATTTGCATAAGTTATCCTATCTGAGGTATCGGTGGGCTTAATTTCAGTAGGGATCTTGCTGTACATATTGTTGAATCTCTTGGTAAAGTTGGAGACATACTCCCCATTTTCTCTTTTCAGGTTGCTGAATTCTGTGATATAGTAGAGGTGGTCTCTCCTTTCTCCCCAACGCTTTAGGAAAATGTCATATAGGGCCTCTATGCCTGCCACTGATCCAACAGGCAGTTCCTTAAACCACTTCCTAGCCTGGCCATCTAGGCTTTGCACAAACACCCTAGTCCATACATCTTCTTGTTCTATGTTAATATTTTTAGCATAGCTGTAAAATGCCTCTAGATGTTCTTCAACAGTGAAATCCCCTTCCCCTGTAAACTTAGGCATATACTTGAGATAATCCCTAGTAGGCATGGCTGCGAGGGGATTTGGAAAAATTAGGGGTGCATACCTAGATACCAGGATCCTTTCCATCTTAGTCAATTGAGGGGCAGCCATATTGGAAATGGGTATGGGCAGGGTTGAGGAAGGTAGCACTAATGGAGATACTTGCTGAGAAGGTGGTGGCATACTTATCCCAGTGGAGTCACCAGGGATTGGATCTTCACAAGCAGCAGTGCTTGAAGATGCCCAAACCCTAGATTTTTCTGATGTATCTAAAAATTCCTGGGAATTAAGAATTTCAGCAGAAGAAATAATAACAGAAATATTTCTTGAAATACTTGATGTAGCTTTTTGTGTAGCACTGCTGGTATGTCTTAGTAAAGCCCTAGCTCTTCTCAAAATTTCTTTTGGATCTGAAACTGGTGTTGTTGGTGGCCCCCTTGGGTTTGCTCTGGTACTTGGTCTTCTTGAAGCCACCTTATATCAATGGAGTCTCCAGATAGATGATTACAACCAAAATAGTGTCCAAGCTTTGTCTATCATCAAAGCAAGGTTCTAGGTCATCTCCCAAGGAAGCTGATCTTCGGTCTCCTCTCCCCGGCAACGGCGCCACTTTGTTATCACTCCAGGAAACTCGTCTAGGTTGTAGCTCGAGGATGCCTGGTAACTTAAAATGTTTTTAGGGTTTTCTAATATGGATCAAGTCAGGCGACCTATATAACCTACCACTCTTAAGACATGCATGAAGCTCACTCAATTACAAGGCTTTTAGTTACAACTTGTTCAGTAGTTTGACAATAAGGTGAAGGAATGGAGAACTCATCAAGCTGGCAGACTTACATACAAAACAGATGCATATAAATGGCTAAATCCTAATAAGGATGGTACTTATAAATTGAATCACATTAACTCACCAATAGGATGACAACTATTAGTTATTAATCAACTTGAAAATAACCTAAATACACATTCAGGCATAAGTACAGTAAAGATAAAGATGATGGCTGAACAAATCATAAAAAAGAGCTTATATTTCAGAATGAAAAAGACAAGAAACTTGACAATAGAATAGGCTTATAAATCCCCGAAGTTGAACCCTTATTATCAAATCGACCTTAGGCTTTATAGCCTTTTTACAAAAGTACAGATCCTGAAACCTCGATATATTTTCACAAAAATACTCAAAAGTGATAGTTTTTCCAAATTAGGGTTTCAAACCCTACCTAACTATTTGTCTAACTATGATGAATATTTAGTTCACTTTGAACATTAAATAACTGAAGTAGTTGCTAGTGATCACTGCTGCTGGTCCACTGTAAATTAGTCGCCAAAAGCCAGCATTTTGGCGGTTAACTAACGTGATCTTTCTTGCTTAATCCGTAGGAATTTTCTACCCTGTTGCCATGGTCGATGATCGTAAGCTCTAACCTGAACGATTGGAAACTCAAACCTGAATGTGGCCACAATGTTGGTGATTTAAACCACTACCGATGCGACGGTTAAGCATCGGTGATCGGAAGCTCTAACTTGAACGATTGGAAACTCAAACCTGAATGTGGCCATAGTGTTGGCGATTTAAACCACTACCGACGTGACGTTTAAGCATCGGCGATCAGAAGCTCTAACCTAAATGATCGAAACCTCAAACCTGAATGTGGCCGCAGTGTCGGCGATTTAAACCACTACCGATGCGACGGTTAAGCATTGGCGATCAAAATCTCTAACCTGAACAATCAGAACCTCAAAACTGAACGCTGCCGTAGTGTCGACCTTTCAAACCATTACCATCACAATGGTTAAGCATCGAAGGTCAGGAAGACTAACCGCTAATGTGTCGACGATTGGAACCTCAAACCACTAAAACATAGAAAACTCAAAACTGAATGCTGCTGTAGTGCCGACGTTTCAAACCACTACCGTCACGACGGTTAAGCATCGAGGATTGGAAGCTATAACCACTAATGCGTTGATGATAAATACCTCAAACCACTAATGCGTCGGTGTTCGAAACCTCAAAACTGAACGCGTCGGTGCTTTAAATCACTAACTTGTTGGTGATCGAAACCCCAAAACTGAACGCGTCGGCGCTTCAAACCGCAAGATTCTTCGTAGTGTCGATGGTATAGAGGAATAAACCTCCGAAATGTCGACGTCGTAGAGGATTAAACCTTCGACCTACTGTCAAAAATGTTCTCTCAGTGGTTAGTGTATATGTTGCACTCCTTTCTAATCTGCCGAAGACGACCCTTTTCAGTGGCTAATGAGATGTTCTGAGCCTCGCCTAAGCCACCGAAAGATACAACTTGTGAATTTTTCACCCAAATAAAAAACAACGACTTTCAAACTGTCAGTGATATTCACATCCTTTGTCGCATGAGTTAAATTCTTCATATTGTCAAAATAAATTATTTTGGGAGATAACATGCTCTTTTCTCATGTCCTTCCTCCACACGAGATTTCCCCATTATACCCAGAACATTCCCTTCCATGCAACATGAAAGGTGTGACATTCTCAACTCCTTTTGAAGTTGATAGGTCTGCAACTTTAACTCTTGAAGGGATCTTTGTGTTCTCTTCAATAAGTTACTGGTGATCTCCAACTCATGAGTGATCTTGTCAGATTCTTCTTCCCCCTTCTTGAGTGCACTATGGTACATCTTAGCCACCATGAAGAGATGATATTTGTCAAATAGTAAGTTCACGTAGCTCTCCTTCATCTTTTCCATGCATTCTTTCGGTGCTATGCACTCCTCTAGAAAGGCTTCTCCTTCCATCTCTCCTCCAGAAGCTTTCCAACAACATCTTGCCAGTAAGGCATTGATGTCAGCAAGGTTGTCCATGGCTGCCATAAACGTTTCTCTATCCTCCTTAAGTGGTCCACTAAGATGATGTGTCTCACAAAGAAGATCCTCCACCAAAGTTTCTTCCTCTAACAACTGTTATACCCAAATCCTGTCACCACCATGTGATAAGACCTTCAACTTCCATGTTTGCCCTTAGTCCCAACACTTGGAGTGGAAACCTACTATGTTTGTCAATTCTACATGAAAAAACTCAGCACCACTCTTTCCTTGTGTCCCATGAGCGGTACCTTGCTCGCACCGCTTGTATCCTATTTTCCATAAGTGGTGCCACTGCTTGTTGTCTTTGGTCCATAAGTGTTTCTCATCTAAACTGCTCTGTCATAAGAGAAGAAAAGCGGTAGCTTGGGTAAAATGGGAAAAAGAGAAGTTTCTCGAGGCTTCTAGATCATGAGCCTTGTGTACTCCCTTATCCCTATCATTGTGGGTTAGTTGAGCTCAAGATCCCCCATCATAGGATCTTAGAGCCACCTCATCCACAAATCTCTCAACTATCCCTATCCATTGAGCCTTATAAATACATGCTCATGTCCATAGTTGAGGGGGAGAACTATAGAGGTATTGTTATGCTGTTGGATTGACCACTTAGCCCAAGCCATTGGAGAGCATAGAGAGAAAATTTGGAGCTTATGGGGATGAAGTGTTTGTTTCGTGGAGATGCCTTTCAACACTAAGGAAATGGTTGTAAGCTTCTCCATACATCTTTAATGCAAAGCTGATTTTCGTCCCACATTACTATTTTTTTGATTTCACATGTACATGTTGTTAGATTCCTTAGTCACTAACATGGATAAGTAGATGATTTTCTAGTAGCTTTGATGTGTTTGCATGTTTGATCTGTTTACAGGTACACATGTTTACTATCGAAGCAACATTCCAGGTGTCTATGACATCTAGGGAAGGTGTTCATCCTTTGTCGTTCACTCATTTGTTCTAGATCTGAACCATTTAGACTAGAGGAACAACTTCTATCCACAGAAGGTGAAATATTCTTGGTTACAAATCTGGCGATTCCGCTGGGGAATAATGCATATATCAGTTGATCTGATCTTCCTCAGTTCTTGAACTCTTGTTCAAATCCAGGCTCCATCTCCAACTCTCTTCAGTCAGATCTGCCATCTGACTCAGTGAATTTTGATTTGAAACTTTCATATCTGAATTATTTTGACTTTTTATGCTCTTTTTTACTGTCAATCCATCAATTTTTGCCTTGATTTGATCAATTTCTGATTTGATCTTTCATTCTCCTTTGTGTTTTGGATCTATTCATGGAACCGCACATGTTCTATTGGTAAGAAGCAGTGCCACCGCCTGAGTCATGTTAGCCATAAGCGGTGCCACTGCCTGAATCCAGTGAGTAAGGAGCGGTTCTGCCTCAAAACCGCCTGTCAGTAGCTTCATCTATGTGGTGCCAAGTAGGCCCTGTTCCATACTTTGTATTTTGATTTTTGTGTGTTTTTTAGTCAAAGAGAGTTTGTGTTTCTTGCATTAGATTTTACATTCTTTTCTTTTCTTTAAACATCTTGCTCTTTTCTGTAGATATTATTATTTAAAGATTGGTTCTTCGTTTGGTTATTCGCAAGCATTGTTGAACGGTTTTCTTTTTGTTTTGTGCATGATTGTTTGAAATTCTAGATCTTACTTTCATTGCGAAGAAACATCTATTTTTAGCTTTGCGTGCATTAGAGTTAGATTTGTTTGGAAACGTTAGTGAAATCATCTTTCCATTGAGTTTTATACGTCTTTTTCAAGCATGAAAAGATAGGAAACATTTTTTGTTTATTTATGTTTGATGTTCTCTAGATCTCTTTTTTATTTGCTTTGAAGATTGTTTGGGGTGCATTGATATTTCACTTTTCGTTTGAAAAGATAGAATTGCATTTGCATTTGGGTGTGCATTTTCGGGAAGAAAAATAAATCTCTCTCCCTCTCTTAGGTAGAGTTTCATTGAAGAGGAAAACTTGCATTATCATATAGATCAGTATGCATTTTCTTTAAGTTCAAGTTTTTACTCCATGGTTCCACCTAAACGCACAAGATAAAATTAAGGGTAGTACTAGGTTAAAATTTTTAGCAATTTGAGTGATAAGTTAGAGATGTATTTGGGCATCGTTAAGCGTAGGAACTGTCATTACTTGTCTGCATTACATCTCGGGAATCGCGCGGTTCTTCCACGTACCATCGGTATATCGAACGGCCTTTCACGTACCCTTGAGGTATATAGAAAGGTACTTCATGTACTCGATTGTATATAGGAAGGCCCCTTGTGAATGGTTATGCATTAGAAAACACTACTACCGATTTGAGCTCCCACGTACCTTGCGTATATCGGGAGACCCTTTTAGGAATCCTCAAACCATCTAAGTTATCCTTTTGGCCTGTCCTGTGAGGTTCCTGACTCTTATCCACTCCTTTCACATGTTTTCTTGTTACTTTAGGTTTGAGTAGTACTTGCTTGTGCGTTGTAGTTAGGAGGTTATTAGAGAGTTTAGAGATGGCATCCTCATCTGGGACTACCACTCAAGAGGTCCCTTTCCAAGGTTTACCTTTTGTATTCCCTCCAAGTGGAGGTATTGGTCCTCCCTTTATTGCCACTCTAAATATTCCCGGGTTAACTATAGGATTACTGGTTTGGCTGTTTAATCCGGTAATTCCTGTTACACTTAATGTCTCAAATGTCACCTCTCCTTCGAGAGAGGATCGAACTCAACCTAATCCCTCTCCTTCTTCGTCGGTTGTTGTTTCACCCCTTTCTTCTTCTTCACTTGACCAAAGCTCTATGGTTAGTAGTCATGTGGATAAGAAGAAGAAGAAAGGGAAGGGTTAAAAGAAGAAGGATAAGAAAGAGAAAAAGAAACAAGCATCTGCTCTTGATGGTGCCCGTTCTAAGAGAACACTCGAAAAACCCAAGTTCCCTTGTAAGCTTTGCAAGGGGGACCACCTTCTTAAGGAGTGTCCCGTTCTCTCCCGTGTACAAGAAGAGTGGTCTAAAAGGTCCAAACCATTTGTGTCATCAACCTTTGATCATCATGTTGACGATACTCCCTCAACTAGTGACACATTGGTAAAAGGTCGTAAGGGTAAAGTCTTGTATCCTTGTTTGATATGAAAGGCTATGCATCGTACTTTTCTTTGTCCAAGCATGGATGAAGCTTCGCATTGGTTGGAAAATATTACTAATCATCAATAAGTGATTCCAACAAGTGATAGTAAGTTATCCCTTGATTCCCCACTAGTTGACCAAGTGGTCGATTCGGATTTATCTATGGTTGATCCCACTCTTCCTTTGGAGAGTGAATTTGAAGTGGTCAGTCGAGTCGGTGTCATTTCCACCCGATCCCACTCTTTCATCAGAGAGTGTTAAGACTGAAGTAGTCTCTTTGACCAGATCTTCGTCTTGTTCTTCTCTTCTAGTAGAGAATGAACTAAATCCTGATGAAGTTTTTATGTTTCGTTCTGATTGTTCTCAACAAGAGGAAATTTTGTTTGTTTTGACAGAACTCTCTCCAAGTAGTGAGGTTATTTCCTTTGACTGGAGTAACCTAACTGAGTCTCGTCTTCATTCGAGTGTTCCTTTCCAGATAGTTGTGAATGTTACTACTAGGCGGATACTTCATACTATTGTTGACGAAGGGGCTTCTATTAGTATTCTATCCTCAACTGCTTGGCAAGCTTTAGGTTCTCCTCATCTTGTGCCAGCCACTGATCAGATACTGGCTTTTAATCAAAGACCTACTACACCTTTACGGATCCTACCTCATTTTCCTATTACATTAGGAGGGAAAATTGTCTGTATTGATGTTATGGTGGTCCAAGGTCCTTTAGATTTTAATATGCTCCTTGGACGTGATTATATTTACGCCATGAAAGTCGTAGTGTCCACACTCTTTAGAGTTATGCATTTTCCCCATGATAGGAAGATTGTGACCATTGATCAACTTTCTTTTGTTACACCTGACCATCGCATCACTCCTAGTAATTAGATTGCCTTGAATATGCCTCATGTTCTTGTGGTTCCTTCCCCTTCATCTAGTTAGCTTCTTCCCATCATAGGTAAAATGGGGGGCATGGCTCTAGTCTATGGACATCATAATGGAGCTAAGCCACTAGATTTTATGTAATGGGGGAAGCCTATGAACCTCTGGATATCATGTTGGTAGGATTCGGTTTGAGAGCATAGTTTACTTTTGGTTTCAAGCTCGTTAAAAAATAAAACCACTCCTTAAGCACAGTTTACCTTTTGGTTTCAAGCTTGCATAAAAATGAAACCATGTGGTGAGCATAGTTCCCATTATGTGTCAAGCTCGTTAAAAAATGAAACAAATCCTTGAGAGCATAGTTTAATTTTGGTTTCAAGCTCGTTAAAAAATAAAACCACTCCTTAAGCATAGTTTACCTTTTGGTTTCAAGCTTGCATAAAAATGAAACCATGTATTGAGAAAATTTCCATTCTATGTCAAGCTCGTTAAAAAATGAAATGGATCTCCTTAAGCATAGTTTACCTTTTGGTTTCAAGCTTGCATAAAAATGAAATCATTCTTGAGCAAAGTTCCCATTCTATGTCAAGCTCGTTAAAAAATGAAATGGATCTCTTCTAGCATAGTTTACCTTTTGGTTTCAAGCTTGCATAAAAATGAAATCATTCTTGAGCAAAGTTCGCATTCTATGTCAATCTCGTTAAAAAATGAAATAGATCTCCTCAAGCATAGTTTACCTTTTGGTTTCAAGCTTGCATAAAAATGAAATCATTCTTGAGCATAGTTCATTTTCTATTTCAAGCTCGTTAAAAAATGAAGTAGGTTTCCTTAAGCGTAGTTTACCTTTTGGTTTCAAGCTTGCATAAAAATGAAACCATGTTCCAAGCATAGTTGCCTTCCATTTCAAGCTTGTGTAAAAATGAAATAGATCCCCTTCCCTTGAGTCGAGTCTTCACTTTAGTGTTAGAACTTGAACCTTCTTTTCACTTGCCCGATTCTTGTTCTTCCTACCCCATGGTGAACATTTTCACATTAGTAACCAGGTTGTTAGGTTGGGTATGGAAGAAGAATCGTCAAATCAAATGAATCTTGGGGGCATGTCGAGCCACTAACAACCATGCTAGGGGTAAGCTTCGCTAGCAATCATGCTGGGGGCAAGATTCCAACCTATGTATATCATGTTAATGGGATTTTTCAAGCATAGTTTACCCATTGGTTTCAAGCTTGCGTAAAAATGAAACCAATCTTCGAGAATTCTTTCAACTGATCTTCGAGCTCATTAAAAACAGTAAGATGGTGTTGAGCTTACTTTTCATTTTTCGTGCTCTGGTTAAAACATGAAATCTACTTTGAGCTTAGTTTATAATTTTTTTGTGCTCTGGATTCAAACATGAAAAAGTCTAATAGAGTCTTCTTTAAACTCTTTTCTGGCTCCTTAAATACAAAAAGATCGTTGAGCGATCTTGTCTTCTTCACGCTCGTTAAAATATTTGAAGAGTCGTCTCTCCGATGGTAGGTTATCTCTTTTTCGGTTCGAATAGACTATTTACGAAAAAGGAACACTCCGTCCAATCATGACTAGAAGAGTTCTCTAAGGTATTATTTTATACTTTTTCGGGCCTTAGGTACTAAATCATACAAAAAATGAACCTTTGGAGTTTTCTTCCGTAGCCGTTCAGACTCTCTAAACATGAACGATACCGAGTTGTCTTTCATTGGACTCGTTAAATTAAACATTGAGAGACCCGTTTTTGGGAATGAATCCCTCCTCTCTCAGGTTCGTAAAACATATGAGTTTGGACTCTTCTTCGGACGAGATATACCGAGTGTTTGTTACCCTCTTTGAACTCGTAAAACCGAAAAGAGGCACTCATCAATCATGATGGAAGAAATGGGAAGGGAATCATTTTGCAAATAAATGGCAGTATTTTGTCGTTACCTTTGAACATGGCACTTGTCTGCATATCATGTTAGTCATTTGGGTATTCAGCTGATCTCCATGACGATCCACTTTCATGAGTCATGTCACTCCTTTGAGTGTTTCAAAAGAATGCATTGTCCACTGTCGCATTGTCAGTTTGTCCCATTTAGTCATGCTGCCAAGTCTTGTGTCGTGCCACCCAATGTTTAAAGGGAAGTTGAAGAAGTTTACCTCTGTAGTCAAAACAGTATCTGTGTCAGTACTTTTGAGTTAGTCTTGTGGTTACTACATTCACATCATTCCAGAACTATGTTCCGAGTTTCATGTCGTCGATGTGGGACTCATCATGGCCCTCTTTCGATGAAACTATCCCCATCGACATCAGCTCATTATCCGGGAAATAGTCTTAGAAACAAAAACTTAGTACCTTGAGATCTGTATGCCTTAATGACAGATTCTATCGCTCTCGACATAGGTTCACATCATTTACCTTTGATCGATAGAATCGATTGGGTGTTCAACATTAGGACATCTATTCACGCTCAGTGGATTGTACTAGGGTACCTTGGGAATCATTGACATCAATTGTGATCTCCCTTGCACTTGTTAATGGTTCACATCATTGGCCAGTAATCAAGTGGTTTCTACCATGTTCGACTTCAGATCATTGTAATCACATGGATAGAATCGTACTTTGTGGAAGACGAGACGAAGACCCTGGGTATTTGTTTAGCACTCATTGCTTTCCCAAGGTTGCGATAGAGTTTTGTATATCTAGCATGGATCCACATTTGTATGGTCATGGCTATGCTCAAATTTGCGTCTGCATGACATAGATCTATGTTGTATGTCTGGTAGCTATGTCCAAGTTTGAGTCCTCTATCACATGGATCTACGCTGTATTCTAGTAGCCATGCTTGTTTATTCCTCTCATGGATTTGCCTTGTATTGGTATGCAACCATGAGTTGGTTACTTGTGTCTATGAGTCAAATATATTGATGTACTATAGATGCCTACTGGAAGACATTCTCTGATCGAGCTGACATTTTCACCTCGAATTGAAAACTTGTTCTCTCAAAGCTTTCACTCATTGTATCTCTCTAAGCCTCATGCTTTGGGGGGCATTCTGTTATACCCAAATCCTGTCACCACCATGTGATGAGACCTTTAACTTCCATGTTTTCCCTTAATCCCAACACTTGGAGTGGAAACCTACTCTATTTGTCAATTCTACACGAAAAAACTTAGCACATCGCTTTCCTTGTGTCCCATGAGTGGTGCCTTGCTCGTACCGCCTGTATCCTGTTTTCCATAAGCGATGCCACCGCCTGTGGTCTTTGGTCCATAAGCATTTCTCATCTAAACCGGTCTGTCATAAGAGAAGAAAAGCAGTACCCTGGGTAAAATGGGAAAAAGAGAAGTTTCTCGAGGCTTCTAGATCATGAGCCTCGTGTACTCCCTTATCCCTATCATTGTGGGTCAATTAAGCTCGAGATCCCCCATCATAGGATCTTAGAGCCACCTCATCCACAAATCTCTCAACTATCCCTATCCATTGAGCCTTATAAATACAAGCTCATGTCCATAGTTGAGGGGGAGAATTATAGAGGTATTGTTATGTTGTTGTATGGACCACTTAGCCCAAGCCATTGGAGAGCATAGAGAGAAAAGTTGGAGCTTATGAGGATGAAGTGTTTGTTTCATGGAGATGCCTGTTAACACTAAGGCAATGGTTGTAATCTTCTCCATACATATTTAATGCAAAGCTGATTTCCGTCCCACATTACTGTTGTTTTGATTTCATATGTACATGTTGTTAGATTCCTTAGTCACTAACATGGATAAGTAGATGATTTTCTGGTAGTTTTGATGTGTTTGCATGTTTGATCTGTTTACAGGTACATAGGTTTACTATCGAAGCAACATTCCAGGTGTCTACGACATCCAGGGAAGGTGTTCATCCTTTATCGTTCACTCATTTGTTCTGGATATGAACCATTTAGACCAGAGGAACAACTTCTGTCTGCAGAAGGTGAAATATTCCTGGTTACAACAACTGACATATAATACTACTTTTCTTCTGGCATCGATCCACAACACAAAAGTCATCCTCATTATACAAGTCAACCTTTGAATTTTCTACAAAATCAGTTCCATGGTGTGAAGTGGAGGGTATCTCTGAAGGATGGAATGACATGTGATCTATACAAAAATAAGAAAGCATCTAATGCCTTGGAATTTCATCTTCATCATGCTGCAAGAGAATCCAAAATTCTGAACCGTGTCCATCCCTTTGCATCAGATTTTTCTCCAATTTTCCTAGTTCACACCCGGATGGTGGGGGCTTGTCTTCCACTTCATTGGGAAGTTCAGATGATGTCTTTAGATATGATATTTGTTCTTCTTTTGGATTTGATACATAAGATACCTTATCACTATTTAAAACATTCTCCTCCTTTGCAATGGTTTTGTGATCACCAAAAGAAAAACTAGGAGTAATTTCACCTCCCTCACAATTGTCCTTCATGTTGCAGTCCTCAGATGCAAGTGAAGTATTTTTATATTTAGATGGATCATATGGTTGCAGGTGTACATGTATGCTGCAAAAATCAGAAATTTTATTATCCATGTTCTTCACCTTATCCTCTTTATGTACATATCCTTTGGTGGCATGCTCTTCCACCAAAATTTCTGGTTCACACCCAAGCGGTGTGGCCTCGTCTTCTGCTTCTTTAGGTGGCTCCAAAGGTGACTGTAATTATGATTTGGAATATCCTTTTGGATCTGATCCAAAAGGTGTCTCTCCACCCATACATGATCCAACATCATTATCAGGTATTTGCAGATCACCCCTAAAGATGTTGGAAGTGCATTCACCTTCCTTTTTCTTTTCCCATGCAGTCACCTTGTAGTGACTTGCACTCCACTTCATGGATATCTTCCTCTACCTCATTTCTATTCTCCTCCAAGCAAATTGAGACTTTTTCATATTTAGTGGTACTCATGTCAAAATATTTAGAAGCTTCGTTTGAAGAAAAACCAAACAAACTCTTAAATCTTGAATATGCAGATGGATTTGAGGAATCTTCACCTTTGGTTCCTTCTTCTTCTTTTTTTCTCAGAGAGGTGGAACAGATTGGTTCCTATCTAGATGGCTTGCTGATCTTGAAATAATTCTCATAATAATTCTTGGGATAGAATCCATACTTGAAATAAATATAATATCCAAAATAAAGGTTTGCACAAATATTCCTACCCAAAGCTAGATAGTCCTTGTAGTAGTGAGGCATGTTCTCACATGATTCAATGGTCTCTATCAAGTCTTTCTGAACCATTGGAGAATTGTATATGATCTCTTCTCCATCTTATGTCCAATATTCTTCATCATGCTCATGTTTTGGTAGGCCTCCATCAACATAGAGTATTTCATCTTCTTCATATTGTCTGCAGTACTCTTCATACTGCTCATCATAGTCATCCTCATAGTATGACATGGCTGCAAATTTCTTCACTGAGAGATTTATTTTAACATGATGATCCAAGGAAAGGGTTTTGATACCACTATAAGGTTCCTAAGTCTGATATGCATACCTGAACACTAACTAATACTGAAAACTAAATAAAATTTATGATATTAAATTACACCCACTCAGTGAATCTTCAGACTAGGTAATTCAAGGTGTTTTTGATGGGAAAATTTGCAGACAAAGGAGTAGGCAGTGGGAAGCAACCAAGAGCATGTACAGAACAATGAATTCCTTTCCCCTAACACATTTATATCAGGGACCATTCAAGTTTAGAGTCCGCTATGTGAAAACCTACTCCCATGCTTCTGGGGCACTGTTGGAGGAGCTAGTTGGTTAGACAACTAATTAAATATTAGGTCGGTCTGCATAGGTCGTGTCGGTTGAATGAGCCGACAATTATTTATTTGTAACTGTTTTGTAATCATATATATAGGCTATTGAGCCATATACGAACTTGGTTTGGTTTGATGTATGTATGAACCCACATGTGTTATCGTGTAACATAAAGCTGTTATTCAACCTACTATCCTTGTCTCTTGTCTCTGTTATGATTATATGATTCTTTATGTGTATTGTCGGTAACCTTGCAATCTGAGTGATTACAACATTGGTTCCATTGCCGGTAGTACACGTATGGATGAAATGACCATTAGTAGATGATCTCAGAGCAAGAGATTAAAGACTGGTGGGGCATAAGATCTTAAACTATTTACTGAATTATGCTCGAAGAAACAAGTTGACTATTGCCCAGGCGAAGGAGAAATTATTCACTGAAACACATGAGAAGTTCGTAGAATCTGTGCCTCAGTTTTAGAAGAAATTACTAGATGAAAAAACCGGTAGAAATTAAGGACCAAGAATTACTCCAGAAACTGATAAGAGGTGGACGCACAAATCTGTCGTAGTGGTTTGAAAAAATTGAAGACGAGTTTTGTGAAGAACACACCATGGAAGAGAGAGTCTCTGTCGAGAGCATCGAGAAGATGTTCTATAATGATTTCATTGAGCAGTTTCTTTGCTCACTACTGAATCTTTTGTTTAAGTTCTAAATCGACAGGGGAATAGGAAACATTATTGAGCCTCGTCCATCACTAATCGAACCGCCATCAAATACTAACTAGGCGGAGAAGCAGAAAGCGTGGGATAAGTTTATTGCAGAAAGGGAGTGGGAGTACTTCTTGGGAAAATAGAAAGAACTATCTGGTATTAATAAAGCATCAGGTAGGCTATGGGGGGTAGATGGTCATGTGTCGGGGTAGAGTAGAAGGATTCTAGTCTACTATAGAAGGAACCACCAACAATGAAAAGTCGGGCCAATAAAGAAATAATTCGGACAATGACTCAAAAAAGCACTTCGGATTTACAGAAAATAGAGAGAGATAAGAGGCATAAGAGAAGGGAGGAATTAAGAGAGCATGCCGTCATGCTCAAGCAAAGAATGGCCACCAAGGTGACATCACATGAAGAAAATCCACCAGAGTCGGGCCATGACTAACAATAAGAGTGTGTAGATGATGAAAAAGTGTCACCAATGGAGGAAGATTTATGGATAGAGAAGCGAGAAGCTCTCCAGGGTAAGATACCCCAAGATGTAATACCTCTATCTCTGATAAATTTGAACTTGAGTGTAGGCCATTGTCGAACATGACCTAAGGCTATGAGCTAGTGAGTTCGGTGTATGGAGCCGACTAGGTGACGAAGGAAATGATGTTGACCATCTGGTAATTCGTCAACCTGAGGAAGGAAACTAGGTCACATTCCAATCATACCCATCTAACCGAAGTATTCACCTACTCTACCTAGGACATGAAGGAGCACCCCCTTTCCAAACACAACTTTAGAGAACACAGAGTAGTCAGACTCACAAGGAAGATATCCGAGCTACATCAATTGGCTTGGACATCGACAGAAGAAGTCGAACTAGTTTGACAACTTTTTAAGGAGGAACTGACAAACAAAAATTTTGTCGGGAACGAGAGTTCCTTCAAAAATAGATGTGAGCAAAAGAGAGTTGCAGAGAATATACCACCATCGCCAACACCACCACTTGAAGGATACATCGACACTGACGACATGGGGAACAACACAACACACATCCCCCTCTATGAGGGTGATGAGGATCCAAGATGACACTGGTTCATCTCTGAATCAACATGGGAAGAAAACACAGTAATGAACGAAGACAGACAAATGGTGCAGTTTGTTAGTGCCTTGAAAAAGTGAGCACTAACTTGGTATATGACATATACCAAGAAAAACCCAATGCAAGCAAAGAAGATATCAAGCAACAATTCGTATCCTTCTTTAAAACACCAGATGCAAAGCATCTGGCGACAAAAAAGTTAAAAATGACAGTTCAAAAACCTACAGAAAATGTCCAGGATTACAAGAAGAGATGGAAGGACCTACTGAGCCAACTAGATTATAATATCGATGAACAACTATTAATCCAATGGTTTCTTGCGGGACTTTCACAGAAGATCAGAAGACATATTAGTCTAGACACATTCAAAACATATGAAGAAGCACTCATGAAAGCGTTGCAGGTCGAGATGGACGATGACTACCTAGCACACCCTGTAGACAATCGTATTGAAGAACAATTAGAAATAATGCAAAAATAATTAAGGGAACTTAACCTCAAAGGACAAGATATCTGGTGCACGAACTGCTTAACAACTGACCATACCAAAGACAATTGTCGACAAGACATCAGTTGACAAGATGTCCGCTTTGTTCAAACAAAATGCTTTTGTGATATTTTCCAAGAACATGGGATACACACAACAAAATATTGTCCATTCAACATGAAGAATAGCAAAGCTTCCTCGTGCGCAATCTGTGAAGTAAAAAGCCATACAACAACCGACTACCACTTGAACATGAAGAATCGACAGAACTATCATGCAGTCTATCAAACAAATGTTGTTGCACAGAATAATAATGATAATATCCCAAGGAGCAACGAACATAATGAGCAAAGTAATCAGAAATATGAAGGTCAGAGATATGAGCATTGGTACGACAATAATCGTTGTGGGGGATTTCCTGGTCAAGGCCGATTCACTGGAAGTTGAGACAATAGAACACAACGACCAATTCAGTGTTTCACATGTTACAAAAAAGGTCATAGATATGCATATTGTCCATACAAAGACTAGACCAACCTAAATTTTTTTACCAGGTGTGGTGTGGAAGATCACTCTTTAGAGGATTGGCCCACCATGCTTGACAAAATAAATAAAAAGAAAAATGTTAATGTCTTGTCATGTGTTCAAAAGTCTCATCTAATTTGTACAAAGAATTTACAAATAGTCACTAGATAGGGAACAAAAACTGGCAATGATAATCCAAGAATAAGTAAAATAAAAAGCATAGATGACTATCCTGATCTGATAAAGAAAAAACAATTATATAATGATGCATCAAATATGTTTCAAGAATTCTCCAGACAAGAAGTAATTGAGGATAGTAGAAAAAATATATCGCAAGAATTACTTAACTTAATACATAATGATAAATAAATAGCACAATTTATTTATCTGTTATACATTACTAAGAACAAGACGGGTATGGATAAACAAACTAAAAATATATGCAGCCTAAAAAAAAGATAAGAGTGATGCTGACCCACTTGTCAACCTAGAAATAGAAGGATATCACGTTCAACAAGTTGTTTTTGATTTTGGATCCCAAGTGAATATTATGATGTGAGATACATGGGAGCAATTGGGCAGACCTTGACTTAACGAATCAAGAATATACCTAAATTTAGAAGACCAAGGACTTATCGAACCTATAGGGGTATGGAGAAATGTCGACACGGTCATAAAAGGCATTACTACAAAAGTTGAATTTGAAATCATAGACCCTAAGGAAGGATCTAGCTCCTTCCCAACCTTGGTGGGCCGGCCATGGGGTCAAAATATGAAAGCCTCGATTTCATTGGATAAAGAACGGATAAAGCTTAAAGGAAACGGACATAAAGTAATCATCCCTATTCATTCTTCACAAGGTGAACCATGGACTGAACCCATAGACGAAGAGGTTGATGTTTGACAACTTTATTAAATCCATAATGATGAATATTATACTCAGCCAAATACTTATGGAGAACTTCATTTGGGGAATCGAGACTTGTTGGGACGCGTACCCTAAGGATTATTAGTTTTGGTAACTCCGCGGTTGTTTGTAAGCAGAGTTATGGGTCAAAATAGTCTTAGGGGTGTCGGGGTAAGTCAGAACCCCTTTTTGTAATAAACCCTTGGTTTAAATCCAGGGTTTAGGGTTTTGGGTGCCCATGGTTTGAAGCCATGGTTTTGTAATACTACGATGTATAAATAGGCATTTTTGTAAATAAGAAAAAGTGAGGCTTTTGATGTAAAGAAAAGAAAGGCGAAGCTAAGGTTGATTATGTAAGGAAAGGTTAAGTCCCAGCTGTGTGCGTGGACGACCTCTGCAACTGTGTGCACAGAGGGTTTTGTAAGAAGATTAAGGAAAGATCTGCAGCTGTGTGTGCAGAGGCCTGCTGCTGTGTGTGTGGGTGTTAAGGACTGAAGGGATCTGCAGCTGAGTGCACAGATCAAACTGTGGTTTTGTAGCAAGTTGAATAAAACACAGTTTGTGGACGTAGCCCCTACACTGGGGGTGAACCACATTATATCTGGTGTTGTGGTTTCTTGTGTTGTTTCTCTTTCTGTTATTTTTATGCATTAATAACTGTATACATTTGATAACTTAGATCACTGCTAATAACAAGCTTCGCTGTGAATTCCCTGTAGTGGGTTAAGCAAGTCACGGTTGTTTATCTATCTGCGAAGTTGTATATAAGTGAATGACTAAGCTGTGTAATTATTGATTAATAAGTGTATTAAAGGCTAAGGTACAGTAATATCCCTCTTTGCTTGCAGAAACCTGATTCTACGGCACCCCATTGCTGTTTCGGGTGAGACTGCAACCTGTGCGTGGGTTGTTGCCGAAAGGGCCAACACGGTGGGTCTTTTGTTGGTGTGACATAAAAGGATTAAAACCCGGGTCTGCCCTATTGCCCAATAAATTGGTTCCGTTGCCGGGACTTGAACCCAGGTCTCTCGGGCGAGAGCCGAGTATCCTAACCAACTGAAAGCATCATGTAATAATATTCGATTTAATAATGATTAGGATTATTAATCCTCCCTTGTCCAATTTGGTCATATGTCTAAATCAAGAGTCATGTCTAAATCAGGAGTCTATCTAGTCTATTTTTAGTCACTAGCACCATTGGGTCCACTTGGCCTAATTAGGGCACATGTTCCAGTTACTAAAGTGTGGGGAACACTAATTGAGGCCTACTAGCACTGATTTCACTTGCATGCATCAGTTTAGGAACCTCCTAGATCAATTCCTACAATTTAGGAGCCACTGGGAGTGTCGATACCAACCTTCATCAGTTGAGTTCAGTTAGTGACTAGTCAAGCTGAGTTAGGAGTTAGTTACATTCAGTTCTAGTCCTCTACATTTAGTTAGTTCTAGATTTGCATGGCTGCATGCAGGAGAGGCGCGTTTCTCACCTACCACAGTCAGTTAGCTTCAGTCAACTCTGAAGTAGACACTTGAGTTGTGTTTTAGAACTCCATTGAACTCCTGTAATGGTTTAGACAAGGTCAGTTAACTGTTGAGTCCTCCGACAGTGATTTAGACAAGGTCTTAGCTACCTACAGTAAAGTAGAGTCTAATCAATTCGAATTTCCTCATGTGGATTCAAATTTCATGTGGCTATTTAAGCCATTGTACTTCATTGTAATTATTATCTAATTACTCTTTGATTAATGAAAAACATTCATAGCTGCAAACCATTTTTGCACTGTTTCATTCTTCAATAACTGAGTAAATTGCGTGATCTATCTTGTGAGTTGTGTGGTTGTCCACAGATTTGTGTGCTCAATTTAATATGTTATCAGATCCTCAAGAGAAAAGGCACTTCTCCTCCTTAGATCTCCTACTGGATCATTTTTGAGCAAAATTGCTCCTTCCAGCTCTGCACCAAAAGCAGAATGTTTACCACTTAATAACCCAAGTTAAGGAATTGTTGATCAAGCTTGGTTGATCAATTATGCTAGTTGTGATGAAAACCTAAAATGTGCAGGCTGTCTGACCTTACTTTGTCTTTTTGTGTAATTGCAGGTACAACTTCGAATGGATTCATCAGTTCCTCTTCTCACCCTATTCACAAACTATTTAGAATGGAAGAAGAAGATGATTGCATCTCTGATGAGACGAGGTCTCTATGGGGTGTCTATTGGACTCGATGAAGAGTGTTTTAGTGAGAATTATTGGCTGAATGAATGTGATGAAGCTTTTGGAACAATGACATAGGCTCTTTCTCCTAGCTTGCGCTACCTCAGTAGATCTATTGAAGACCCAAAGGAACTCTTGACAAGATTGGACAGAACCTTTGAAAAGATTGATGAGGATCATAATAGCACTTTGGAGAGCACATCCAGCACCATCAGAGTTCCTGATCCAAAATTCTCAGCCTCTACTCTCTATGCTGAAGTTGTTCAAAATAAAAAAGAAGCAAAGTCCTCCTCCAATGATTTTTCTTTGAATTTTGTTAAAAATTTTCCAGTAATTGCTTCCGAAAGTGAAGAGAAATTTGATTTTTCTCCCTCTAATGTTGATGCTGGTGTGCCAATATGTAATACCTCTGATATTTTGGAAGAAATATCATATTACCAGAGTGATACATTCGCTCCCCATGATCTAGATCTTCCAGCAAATTCCTTCAGGATTGCATGCACCAAAATTCAGAATTTTGAAGAAGAAGAAAACTATGCATCTACCGTCTCGGTGGACCATACTCTTGGATCTGATATGAACCTTATTGGATATGATATGATCTTATTTAGATCTGATATGATATTTCTTGGTTTAATATTTCAAATTCACAATCTTTCAGTACTGCTTGTAGCTGTTTTCATCAACGGTGTGAAGAAACAAGTACCGCAAGTCTCCTACAAAACTGCTGATGGGGATTTGATTTCATTTCACAGTTTTGGATCTATTGTGAACCTATTTATATCTGATTTAATTTCTGATATGATATTATTTGGTTCATATTTTAAAATCCAATGGCTTTCAGTCATGCTTGTAGCTGCTCTCACCAATTCTGGTGTGAAAAATCAAGTACCACAATTTCTCTACAAAACTGCTGCTGGAGATTTGGTGTTAGTTTCCTCTTATGAGGTTGCTGATATTTTATTTTGTGAATCATTATATATTTTTGAAGCTATATCAGACTATGGATCTCAATCATTCTCTCTCCACGGTCCCAGTGCTTCTCTATCATTGATCACATGCTCATCTCCTCACATAACTAGTAAAGAGGAAGACATTTTGCATCCGGCTGAACACTTGCTCCTAACACTTGGGGATGATTTTACCACTCATGGTTTTCTGTTCATTTCTGAAATATATCAGTTTCTTGAGTGTTCCTCACATGTTCTGAATCCTCAAGAACCTTTTCTCACTTATCATTTGATTTCGGTTGCTCTACATGGGTCCAGTTTTCATCCGGCAGCTGTCTCTATTTCTGATTTAGTTGAGCATATCATTCTTCTTCCAAAGAGGAAGATTCCTCCAGACATAATGATGGAGAGGTTCACATGCCAGGCCCCAGGATACCTGCGCACAGAAGAACCAGATTGATCATAATTCTACCTACTTAATTAGAGGGGGGGTTTTTTCCCATGTTGTTTTTTCCCCAACTCCTTGTATTGAGCAGTTACTTTACTTTACTTGATGTAATGGGTGACCTATGGTCTTAGTTGCCAAAGCCCACAGATTTTCCAAGTTAGAATTCAAGGGGGGTTTTAGGATTATTAATCCTCCCTTGTCCAATTTGGTCATATGTCTAAATCAGGAGTCATGTCTAAATCGGGAGTCCATCCAGTCTATTTTTAGTCACTAGCACCATTGAGTCCACTTGGCCTGACTGGGGCACATGTTCCAGTTACTAAAGTGTGGGGAACACTAATTGAGGCATAATGGCACTGATTTCACTTGCATGCATCAGTTTAGGAGCCTCCTAGGTCAATTCCTATAATTTAGGAGCCATTGGGAGTGCCGATACCAACCTTCATAAGTTGAGTTCAGTTAGTGACTAGTCAAGCTGAGTTGTGAGTTAGTTACATTTAGTTCTAGTCCTCTACATTCAGTTAGCACTAGATTTGCTTGGCTGCATGCAGGAGAGGTGCATTTCTCACCTACCACAGTCAGTTAGACTCAGTCAACTCTGAAGTAGACACTTGAGTTGTGTTTTAGAACTCCGTTGAGTTGTGTTTGTGTCCTCCGACAATGATTTAGAAAAGGTCTTAGTTACCTACAGTCAAGTAGAGTCTAATCAATTCAAATTTCCTCATGTGGATTCAAATTTCATGTGGCTATTTAAGCCATTGTACTTCATTGTAATTATTATCTAATTACTCTTTGATTAATGAAAAGCATTCACGGATGCAAGCCATTTTTGCACTGTTTCATTCTTCAATAACTGAGTAAATTGTGTGATCTATCTTGTGAGTTGTGTGTTTGTCCACAGATATATGTGCTCAATTTAATAAATAGAATACCACAGTCGATAAGAATTCGACTAGAAAATGAGCATATACATGGAAAAAGCTTCCAGTGGAAATCTGATCATCTAGAAACGGTAAAACCAATTAGAACGATACTTAAGGTCGAATTGACCGACAAAGAAGATACCGACCAGATGACATCAATAGACTTTTCAGCATCATTTTCTCAGTTCAAGGATGGAAGTCGACAAATCAATGAAATTAAGGCACCAGAATGGATGGATGCGAAGGTCAAAACCAAAGAAATCGACATATCTAATGACGATAGACAAAAAATGGTGAGAATAGGTGACTACTGGAATGAAGAACAAACAACATAAATAGTTAATCTACTGAAAGAATTCCAGGATGTCTTTTCCTAAGACTATAAATATCTTAAAGGGTTAGTACATGAAATGGGTGAAATGAAGATTGATATCAAACCTCACACAATACCTGTCAAGAAAAGACCCTACAAATTGGCTCACAAATATAAGGAAATAGTGAAAAAAGAGATCGACAATATGTTAGTAGCAGGAATCATTTATCCAGCCGACTAGTCGGAATGGGAAATCCCAATGGTCGTTCAACCAAAAAAGCACGACCCGAAAAAACTGATAATCTGTGTCGATTTCTGGGAGCTGAATAAAGTCACTTTAACAGATCCATTTCTGACACCATTTGTAGATGAAATCCTAAATGAAGTCGCAGGACACGAGTGCTACTCATTTACAGATGGATTTTCAGGATACAATCAAGTCCTAATTGCCAATAAAGATTAGAAAAAGACATTATTCGTCCATGAATTCAGTTCATTTGCTTACAGAGTTATGCCATTCAGTCTTAAAAATGCATCAGCTGTATTCTCAAGAATAGTAGTCAAAGCATTTCATGAGTACATATATAAAACAATGGCTGTGTACTTCGATGACTGGACAATTGAATCCATGTTGAAATATCATTGCAAATGGTTAATACTAATGTTAGAACGTTGCCAACAAATCCAACTATCCCTCAACATAAAGAAATGCATCTTTTTGACCCCTATAGGAATTCTATTGGGACATATTGTTTGCAAAGAAGGCATCAAAGTCAACTTTGCAAAAATAAAAACTATCCTCGACTTGAAACCTCCAGTGAATCCAGAATAGGTCAGAGTGTTATCAGGGCATACAGTTAATTACAGAAAATTCATTTGTCACTATTTAGATATGACATACCCCTTGGAAGAACTATTAAAAGACGATCAAGAGTTTGAATGGACTGAAAAATGTGATGTATCCTTCGACACTCTAAAGAGAAAATTAGTCGAAGCACCTATTGTCAGGTTTCCAAATTGGTCAGTCAAATTTCATGTACACATTGACGCATTAGGAATAGCATTAAACACAACCATGAGACGATGGGATGGACTACCCAATCATGTATAGCAGTAGAAAACTAAACAAAGCAAAACACAATTATTCTAGAACTAAATGGGAAGCATTAGGGATGGTCTTTGCACTCCAAAATTATCAATATTACCTATTAGCTAACGCCTTTATATTTTACACTGATCATCAAGTGCTAAAATATCTAGTAAATAAACCTTTACACCATGGAAGAATTTGTCGTTGGCTGTTACTATTCCAAGAATTTGAGTTTGAAGTTGTAGTCCGACCAAGAAAGCTAAATGTCGGACCCGACCACTTGTCGAGAATCGACACAGGGGAGGAACCAATAGGAGTTGAAGATGATATTCCAGATGCACATCTGTTTTGAATAGAAGCTATACCAATAGAACTAGAAGAAATAACTCAATTCTTAGAGAATGGTCAAGCACTTGAAGGTATGAGCACTAAAAAGAAACAAATTCTAGCAATGAAAGCTGCACCATATAGTCTAGTTAACAGATTCTTATATAAAATGGGCTTGGATAAAGTAGTCCGTCAGTGTGTTTTAGAGCACGAAAGAGAAAACATAATGCATGAAGCACACTATGGCTTAGCTGGAGGACATTTTCAGTCAGAGATGACTACTAAAAATATACAACAGCGGGGGCTATGGTGGTCGACATTACACACGGATTGTCGAAATTTTGTTAGTAAATGTGATTGCTGTCAACATTTAGGTCGACCTTTACCTAGTACTGAGATGCCCTTAATATCGATAAATCCAAGTTTAACGTTCGAAATTTGGCCTATCGACTTTATAGGACCATTTTCAGTTCCAGCAAGAAGGACAGGTGTACGCTACATCATAACAGCTGTGGAGTATGTTACTAACTGGGTAGAGGCAAAACCTGTCGAAACCTGTTCTAGTGAAGTAGCTGCCAAATTCATATATGAAAATATAATTACTAGATTTGGTTGTCCATTGACTCTAATTAGTGATAGAGGATCACATTTTATCAAAAAAACCATTCCTACATTGACATAACGGTTCAAAATCGACCACAGACAAAGCACAACCTATCATCCTCACTCTAATAGGACAATAGAAGCATTTAACAAAACCTTAACAAGAGGCTTAATGAAAATTTGCAAAACTATCAAAGACGATTGGGATGAGAAAATTCCTGCTATATTATGGCAATATAGAACAACATACAAGCAATCTACAGACCAAACACAGTTCAGACTAGTCTATGGCCAAGAAGCAGTCGTCCCCCTACACTTCCAACTATAGATACTAGTGATAGTTGACATACTACATATTAATGTTGAAGAAGAAAAGAAGGACCGACTAATGCAACTAGCTATGCTATAAGAACACCGATTAATTGTTATACAACACCAGGAAATCCAAAAATAACAACAGAAAGCATGGCACGACCGAAATATCAAAAACAAGATCTGTCGGTTGGAGATTACATTGTTGTATAACGGTCGGGTGAAAGGAAAACCAAAGAAACTGCATATAGAGTGGATGGGACCCTATATCGTTGAAGAAATCAATGCCAACGAATCAGTCCGACTAAGAACATTTCAAGGCACCGTATTTTAGAAACCGGTTAACGGTGCTCGACTAAAGTGGTACGAAAACTAAGAAAATCTCTCTCTCTCTCTCTCTCTCTCTATATATATATATATATATATATATATATATATATATATAACAGTTCCATAACTGTTAAACAAAAACCAATAAAAATAATAAAACCTAAAAACAATAGAAAGAATCAAATGCAGCAAGAGCATGATGACAAGAAATCATGAAGGAAGTAACATAATACAATTTGATAGAAATAACAATCGACATCATCGACATACTGACTACCGACCATTCTACCGACATTTCCATCATCGACAAGAGGATCAAATAGTCCAATCAAGCCATCATGACTATAGACAGAGGGAGAACCAAAACCATAGCGCATTAAAAGAGCTATCAATAGAGCATCATTTTCCATCAGATCCGCCATTAATACACCCATCGACAAGATCGCCACTGGCGCCACCTATAGATACCACATCAGACGAAGAATTCATATCATTTTATGAAGAGCTTGAGAGACAGATTTACCATAATCCTGAGAGCAATATACCTGTGCAAAAACTTGAAACCAACAAAATGGCACCAAAGAAAACCAGATTCGCGACCACCAAAGCAAAGGATTTGTAATCCGCTGCGACCCCATTGATAAAAATATTAGAAAATATCAGTAAGGAAAAAGTCCAAGAAACTTCTTGGACGAGATTATGGGTAGAAATTAATAAATGGGCATATGTAGACAGAAAAATGGCAGAAGAAGCACATAAAGTAAGCACCAGTACCATCATGAACTATATCAACGCACCTATTATGGTGAGCTTCAGTGGGACGAAAGAAATCACTAGAAAATTCATCATTAGCCGATATCACAATGGGAAGTTCTACTTTGATACACCTGTTGGGATATCCGACGATGTTATTTATAAGCTTACAAGGCTATATAACAAAGGCAAGCCTGTTCCTGTTGGTCCAAACGCTGGCTTGGTTGAAAAAATAATAGGTACATCGACTGGAAAGAACTCTAAGGGGATGATAGTCGGTCAAATCAAGGCCACAAAACCCAAGATGGTCGCCAAAATTGTGTCTACAGGTCTAACCGTTACAGGGAGAGGGTGCGATTTGAGGCTCGAGATGTTGGAAGCTGTTGAATCTATAGAGGAATCAGGGAAAACATACTGTTGGGCTTAATATGTAGCCGACATGATAAAAAACATCTGTGTAAAATGTCAGGAAACAGGCGCAGCGATCAGGTTCCCTTCACTGATCATATGGATTGCTATGTTCCATTTGTGTCTTCTCGAAGACCCATAGTTCCTAGAATCAACAATATTCCATATGTAACACTTCAAGCTGTTTTCAATGGTTTGAAACTCACAGGAACTCGAAGTGGCCAAAGTGCTGCTAGAAAACTGGTTTCAAAACTTAAAAGTCCAAACAACCAGATGGAGGGTGTCTCAAAACATCTAAAGATGTCTGCCATCGTTAATGCACATTCAGTTGGAACTCAACCATACTGTATTCTGGTACATGCAAGGAATTGCGATGAAGGCTAACACCTTGATTATTACCCAATAGTCGAGGAGATATTTAAAGAGTTGGACCAATAATACAAAACTAAGCTATCTATTCCGACAGTTGCAAATAAGAACAATCAACCAATTGTGGAACCCTTAACCGACCAGGAGAAAGAGGAAGATTCTGAAGTACATCTTCATATCAACACTTTCAATTTGGAAGACACCCTAGCATAAGAGACAAGTAATCTTCAGATAGTAACAGTACCACAACACATCAAACCCTTACACTAACCGAACAACAGGAGGAGGAGGGTGAATAGACAGACGAAGAAACACAACCTGACAAACCTGAGTATGCTTTGATGAAGTAGAATCTCCTACAAATAGCTCAGGAAATATCCCAATCATGGAAGAAGAATGATAGCCCAGCAAAAGGGAAGGGAAAGCACAAAGTCATTCTTCAATGAGAGTTAGATGATGAAGAAGAGCTACTTGCCAGAGCTGTCGACATCTTGGGGGATGCCACCAAGAACAAAATATCTGTCGAGAAGCAGTTCAAACGCTTCATAGTAGCATAAGCAAAAAAAGAAAAATATAAAAAGGTAAGAGTCGCTACCCCCCTAAGTCAACTCTATTGATTTAACTTCCACTCCCCCACCCCCATCTTCGACCAGAATAGTGCAAGAAGAGATACCAAACCCAACTACTATTGCCTCATCAAACCCCTATAAAGATGTAATACCTAAAATTCTCAAAGAGAAATTCGATAAAGATGTCGACCTGTAACAATTTATCAACAATCTTCCCAATATTTTTTGAAATGCTCAACAAATAAATACTACACATTCACTCACCGAGTCAAGCTCTTCACGATGACTTCTCACCCAGCAACATGACTAACCAAAAAAAGCTTCCCCAGAAGCGACAGTTGTGGGATTTATTAAATCATCATTAATAAGAAACCCCAACAAATCATCTCAAGTTGTAGTAGCTCAAATTTCATCATTTATACCATCTACTGCAAATCTTCCACGAGTAGTTAATGAAGTAGATGAGGGAGCAGTTGATCTTGATGAAAATGATCAAGTAGAAACACTGGTAATAGATAAGGAAATAGACGACCTCATTGACTTTGACAACCCTGTCGACTTGCAACCTAAAGTCGAAAATATTATGCTGATAGGTGACCTTTCGACTACCCCATCAACCCCAGAACATCCGCCATCACCTACACCACCATCAACCTCAGATCCACCTCCAAAATCAGATCTACCGTCTACACCACCGACATATGCAAAACCAGCCACTGACCTCATCCTCGAGATACAGTTGGTAGACCCTAATCTAATAGAAGATCAACCAATGGAAGAGTAGTAGACAAAACAACAACAACCCAAAATAGTACCAATAGGAGCAGAGGTTGCACACCATTCTCGGCATAAAAGAAAAAGAAAAGAAAAAAGAGGAAAGAACACGAACAAGAGAAAGAACAACCCTCATGTGTTATTGTGTAATATCAAGCTATTATTCAACCTACTATCCTTGTCTCTTGTCTTTGTTATGATTATATGATTATGTGTATTGTCGGTAACCTTGTAATCTGAGTGATTACAATAGTCACCCAACCGTGAAACTAGGGAAATTCCTTCCTTCCTTTTGACCAAAGGCTTGGGGGAAAAAGTGAAGAGGTTTTATAAGGCCTTCATATAGCATAATATATGATTTTGAACTATTCAACCTACTATCCTTGTCTCTTGTCTCTGTTATGATTATATGATTATGTGTATTGTCGGTAACCTTGCAATCTGAGTGATTACAATAGTCACCCAACCGTGAAACTAGGGAAATTCCTTCCTTCCTTTTGACTAGAGGATTTGGGGAAAAAGTGAAGAGGTTTTATAAGGCCTTCATATAGAATAATATATGATTTTGAACATTTTCTAATAGATTTGGAGTTGTCTGGAGAGTTTAGGAAATAAATGGGAATTTTAGGCAATTTTGGCCTAGTGAGACCCTGCACAATAGAGGATCCCAAATCACTGTATGACCTCAAATAAATTATGATATGGATTTACGTATGGGTATATGAGTGGATAGAACTCGTTCTATAGCATAAATGGTAAAACTAGTGATTTAAAACTAGTGTTCTAGCTAGGGTGCAAAATTAAGCATAGAATTCGTAACATACCGACTTCAATGTAGAAAATGACATCTAATAGACATTAATACAGCTTCAATAATCATTTATACTCCTGCCCATGACCTTTTCTTGCTCATTATTGTACTATATTCATCAATTTCCCCCATTACAATGACAAATTGAGCTTTTCATGAGAAACTGAGAAGGTAAACTTCAGGGACATAATTATTTCGACCTTAGAAATATAAATGATAGAGTTGATCAGCTGTTATACATCAGAGATCATTGGATTCACTAACCATTACATAATAAGACTCCAAAATGGTGGTCAGGAGGCCCAAAATATGACCAGAGAAAGGCTGAGAGCGTAGGTGAAGCATGGGATTTAATAGAGCTCGAATTGGTTGACATGGAGGCTGCAAAATATGTCTGATATGACCTTCAATGGCTGAACATCAAGTGCTACATACTTGCAAAGAAAAGAAATGGCGATGAAGGAATGGGAAGGGAAGGTTTGGGGCTCATCTTCCAAGTGTTTGAGGCACATCACTCTGAAAGGTATGCTCACATAAGCATATATCAATAAACACATCAAAAAAACTGTGTGAATGAGTTTGAATTGTTCTTTAATAGAACTATGGGTGACCTGTTTAGCAAGTAGAGGCAGTATGTGACCTGTGAGAGCAAGTCAACACTTAAATCCCTAACCCTAGCCAAGTCATGGGCCCTCCTTGAGCAAACTGGACTGTAAAGGCCATGTGGAGATGTTTCCTTGTCCAAGTCATCCATCTGACTTAGCAATTCTCCCTCCTTAGTCAAATAGTTGCTAATTTTATCCCTTCCAACGTTTATGCTTTTCCCTGCTTTTGAGGTAGAGTCTCCAAAAGGAAACTGTGCCCTCCTTTGTCAAAACTTTCCTACTTTTGTTCAAACAACTTTTCTAAGTCTCCAAAAGGAAACTGCACCCTCCTTTTCCAAAACTTTCCTGCTTTTGTTTTGAAATCTTTTGTCATAGCTTTTAGGCACTTTCTCTTTTCTCTCTGACTGCTTTTGTCATAGAGTTTCCACTTTCTTAGTCTCCTCCTCCCTTGGAAATTTGGCTTGCCAATTGTGCCTGACATGGCAAGCTTAATTCCACATGTTATTTGCACAATAATTAATTAATGGAAATAATTAAAATCAAGTACATGCCTTAATAATATTTATTTAGCAAAATTTCCTTACGCTAATTAATTAATGCCTCATAAATAATATTTGGACAAAATTCCCTATGTGAGGTAATTAATGCATCTTTGACCCCCCAATGTGTTGGGCATGGTCAAAAATTTTATGTCCAAAAATATGGGGACATGACAATATTCCTTGTATCATCCTCATCGCCAAGTTCTCGTGTCACATTATAGCATTCCGTCATCAACTGCGTTATTGGCATCTCCTATGATCGTGTTGGTAATGCCAATGTAACTATTTCCAACACTACATTTCAGATGTGCTGAAGTGTGCTATGAATCATCAGATCAACATTCACAAAGCTGAAAGTATGACTGAAGCAGATAGTCAAGTCTTCCCATGTTGTAATCTCCCTTCTCAATTCAGCCGATACGTACCATCTTCGTGGTATTTCATCTAACGTATGGACAAATGCATGGACCCATTCGTATTTCAGATTTAATACCCATGCGATTTGACATGCGACTAGATGGTCATTGGGATCATTCCTTCCATCATAATTCTTCCTTTGGTAGTGCCCCGTTTCCCCAAATTGAATTTCCATCAATCTGCGACACATTGGCCAACCGCCGATCGAGCTCTTATGCGTAGCTCACCATCTCGCCAGAATATCCTTCAATGCTTCCTCTAGAGGCAATAGTCACTGAGGCTCTGATACTTTGGCCTAGAATTTGTCAATAAATCTAGCCAAGTTAGGTATCCCTTTGTATTTTGGTAGTTTGACAACTTTTGTTGCGACCCAATGCAGTGACTGAGTGACTCGCCCACATTTTCAGACCGATACTTCATGTATAACCGATTTTTCTAATTATCTAGTGCATCATCATAGTATGATGATGCAGAGCTAGTACTTCACCAGCCTAGCTCCTCGTCTGCGGTAGGATGGATGTAATATTCAGAAATACTATATGCATTATCCCATCCTCCCATGACTTCCTCCTTCTTTGATTCGACGTATCTTCAGCCTTCACTAGGATTTAACGGGGTAATGATTCGCATATAGGGATTCTCAAAAGTCATCACTCTCTTCTTGAAGTTAATAACAACTAGATTGTCATTTTCCCACCAAATCCCAACAACGCGAGATATGAGCTACTTTCTTCAACTATCTCAATGAAGTCTGCATAGGTCTTTAGTCCCTCCACTTCGACAAGTAGGTGTGGTACTCATCCAATTTGTGACACTCTGGCCTGATTTTCCAGTCGCATTTGTATAGGGGACCAAACCAACTACGGTTTCCCCATCCTTTCCCAAGTTTGCTTCATCAAGATGTTTGCATCTGATCCTAGATCCAAGATGATTGAATCCACATCATAGTCACCCATCTAGACTTTTATTCTCATCTCTCTTCTTTTTTTCTTCTTATGCAAAGAATTCACGGTGTGATCTTGTCGCCCTTTCTCCTGTCGGTATAACAAAGTCGCTATTTATGCTAATGCATCAGGATATTTTGCTAGCGATAGACAACTTTCTAGAAAAAAATGCAAGTTTCCAACCTTCCCCGATGGTCTTGACACAATTGTTGAATCAAAAGTAGGTGGAATTTCATAGATTGGTAACTTACCCGTGTTTCTGTTCAGTATGTCTCTTGCATCGAAGAAAGTTTCTTTCTTAGTATCGACGTTGAATTGGACGTTTTCGAGCCGCCAATGGGATATTAATGAGTGTTCCACCATTTTTGATTATCGCTCCTCCTCGAGTTATGACTCCAACATCTACGAGAGGAGTCTTGGGTCTCGCTGATATTTTTCCTACGGTTGGTCCTTGATTTTGATTCTGAGTCTGGTTCACATTCTGGTTCAGTTGTGGCTATGGCTGGTTCGCAATGTATTATTGCCACTTCATAATCAACTATGGGCATTATTCGACAGTGTGTTTTGCGGTACTGCAATAAGTACATTGAGATTGTAGGTTCGGACAATCACTCTGATAATGTATAGTTACACCTAAAAAATGTTTGGATGCTCTTATCATCCAAAGTCCCTGGCCAAATATGCTTTTGGGGTCTTATTGCTCGAATTCTAGGATGACTGGTGCACTTTGCAGTCTAACACAGAGCGTCAACCAAAATTGACACTTGTTGACCATTGGCATAAGGCACCGGTGGTGCCCTTCCCTTGACCACAGGGTGCGCGGGTGCACTTACCTCTCTTACAAGGAGCGTCAACAAGCCTAACAAGGCAAAAAGAGGGGTTTTGAGAAGCTTCCAAGAAAAATATCTCATGGAGGATGATCCTATATATGTGGGAGAACCGAAACTCGACCTCCTAAATGACAAGGATCTTTCCCTACCTTCCTCCCAAAATATCTCAACCCATTTGGGATTCCTTTGGTCTATAAATGCAAGCTACTTGGACCATGTGAAGAAAAGGACCAAGAGAGCATCCTTATGTTTCTGGATTGAAGTATGGTATAGGAGTCAAAGAGAGAGATTTTGTGAGCAATACGTTGCATAGTTGATGGTGTATGAGTGTGTCAAAGATCTTGTAAAAGCAAAGCTTCGAAATCAAGTCTTTGGTTGTAGCTTTCCTTTCTTGTTCTTAATACAAAAGTGTTTCCCTTTACCATAAATGATTTGTGTTCATATTAATTGTTTATTATTAGTCTCCTTGATCATTAGTATAGATTATTTATCTATATTGTTGCTCTCATGTTTTGTCTTATTTTATGTTTCTTTTGTAGCTACAGCTGATCGCACAAGGATCCATCGAACAAGGACAACCTTCTTCACTCAAGGTAAAAGAACTTGTTATTCAAGTAGACCAGTCATCTAGGGAGAGGATATACTGTTGTGTCTTTTTGTTCTAGACTTGCACCATGTAGGCCAGGGGAACAAACTGTGTACGCAATGATTGAAATATTCCCGGTAACAAAATTGGTGACTCCGCTGGGGATAGATCCAATCATATCTAGAACATATCTAGTTAGATCTTGGATTTTTAATACCACTTTTGATTGCAACTTGTGAATTTTATTCTCTTGCTAATTTTATGTTATTAAGGTGAGTGATCCACCTTGTCACACTTTAAATTTCCTTCTATGGTGTGTGTTTTCCCTAACTTTTATAACAGCTTGACCCGCATTGGTATTTTTTGCAAGATCTTGGCCTTTTTATTATATCTAGATTCACTGACATTCCTGGGTAAGCCTAACAGAGCACTGGACCCATCCTGACGCCTATTTCCTTTTGCCAAAAAGTGTCGTTGACGCCTTTATTGCTTCTTCATTGTGCGCCACTGATGCCTGTCACTAGTAGACAAGGAGCGCCAAGCCCCTCCTGACGATTTGGTGCATCCCTTCATAGTGCGTCGAGGTAGGTACTCATTGACCATTTTTTATTTATTTTTGGGGGTGTTTTAGCTTGATTTTTAAGCAAAATGAAGTGCATTTTTGAAAAAAAAGTCCTCGTCATGGCCAGGAATAGTATATTTTGTATTCTCTTTGCATTCAAAGAAGAGTTTCTATTTCTTGAATTGAATTTTACGTTTGTTTTGTTGCTTGAAACCTCTTGCTCTTTTTTGTGGATTTTGTTCATTGAAATTGGAAAATTTGCATTTTATTTTAGTGTGTATATGTTAGGTTTGTACGATTGTGCATTAGACAACACTACTACGGATTTGAGCTCCCATGCTCCTTGTGTATATCGGGAGACAACATTAGGGATCCTGAAACCATCCGAGAAAATCCCTTTGGTTGTCCTATCATCCTAATACCCCAAGAACAACACTCAAGGAGATTACTATGCATGTGTCGTCTAGGCAGTCGGGTATTTAGGTAGGGGTATGGTCCTCATCCTCCTTGTCACATTTTACTGTTGGAATCTGTGGTATATAACTAGTTGTGATCGTTTGGCATTCCTGTGAGGATCCTGAATTTTTATCCACTGCTTTCACATGTTTGCTTGTTGCTTTAGATTGAGCAACGCTTGTTTTTTGTACAGTTAAAATTCTTAAAGAGGGAGGTAGTTTTGTTACATAGCTATGGCTATTCCTTCTGGAACTTCCAACCAAGAGACTCCTTCTCAAGGGGAACCTTTTGTTATTCCTTCATTTGGAAATGTTGGTCCTCCTCTCATGGATACATTAAGTCTTCCTAGATTGACTATATGATTATTTGTATGGTTATTCTCCGGTTCACTTATCCCAAATGCATTGATTGTTTTAAATCCTAACTCTTCTTCATAAGAGCATCAACATCATGTTGATCCTTCACCTTCTTCTCCAGATGTGTCTTCTCCCCTTTCTCCTGTTAGATTTTTAACATTAAGCTAACATTATTAAGATCTTTAACTGAGAGAATAAAAAGCACAACAATCAAACACAAGAGACAATGAACACAGTGTTTTTCCTTGGGGAAACCATAAATGGAGAAAACCCTGCAACTTCCTCAGAGATAGAATCAACACCAAAATAGAAAAGCCCAAAACAGTAAGATGATATCCCGACAGTAGTAACCTTCTTTCTATCTAGCCCCAGTGTCTTGTCCTTCCTCAACTATGCGCTACACTTGAGTGTGTATGGGATGTGTGTTAAATATAGAGGTCACCTCCCTATTTATACTACTTCCTGGCACGACTAAAACCCTACTAGGGCCGACTTCACTAGGTGAGTCAAATAACCCTAGTGCCTCGGAACTAGGAGGACTTTAACCCTTAGACAATAGGAGGGTTACCCACAATGACTTGACATGACTTGTTTACATTATGGATCCTCCCAATCAAAACATTGGGGCATGACATCATGACTCAATTACATTACAGACACATACCTGAATAAACATCAGGGTACAAGACATAAGACACATAGATGAATACATTCCTAAGTTACAAATACATCAACACTCCCTCTTAACTAGGAAGGTATTCTTTCGACACAATTTTCAACACTGGTCTTCTGCTATGTATCGACTGGATCATCTCGTCATCTTCATCTTCAAGTATTATTCATCTTCTTCGTCTTCTTCGTCTTCAAGTCATCTTCTTCTTCAAGTCTTCTTCATCACGGGATATGCATCATCATGACTACTGGATCATCACTGCTAGATCATCATCACATCTGGATTGTCATCAAGTCTGGATCATCATCATATCTGGATCATCACTTGATTTGGATCGTCATCAAGTCTGGCTCATCATTACATCTGGATCATCACTTGATCTGGATCGTCATCAAGTCTGGATCATCATCATATCTAGATCATCACTTGATTTGGATCATCATCAAGTCTAGATCATCATCACATTTGGATCATCACTTGATCTGGATCATCATCAAGTCTAGATCATCATCACATGCTATCTCAGAATGGTGCTATCTTGATTCTTCTCGTCACAGGAAGTTCTACAGAGTCAATCCTGTAGGCATACCCTTCATGTAGGTCTTCATCGGTGCTTATATCTAACACTTAAGTCAGAATGGCCCGCCCAGCTCTTACATCTGACCTCATCTTGTCAGAAAGGCACACCCAACACTCACATCTGACCTCAGCTTGTCAGAAAGGCCCAACACTCACATCTGACCATGTGTAAACACATCGTGCCATAATGGCTCAGCACCTATATCCGATCATGTGCAAGCACATCGCATCAGAAAGGCTCTGCACTTACATCCGACCCCATCTTGTCAGAAAGGCACAACACTCACATCTGACCATGTGTAAACACATCACGCCAGAATGTCTCAACACTTATATCTAACCATGTGCAAGCACATCGCATTAGAAAGGCTTTGCACTTACATTCAACCATGTGTAAACACATCACATCGAAAGGGCATGCACTCACATCTGATCATGTAGAAACTAATCCTATCATCACATTAGAATGGCCCCTAGTCCTAGACTGAGCTACCTGGTAACTGACCAGGTGCCTCCATTCTCCCAGAGAATGGCAGTTTCCCTTACATCTGACCTACTCGTCAGAATGGCCAACACTCACATCTGACATGGGAGGAACCTAATTCTTTAGCCATGGCATAATGGTTCAGCCCTTACATCTGATTAAGTGGGAACACATCCCTCTCTCATATCAGAATGGCTTCTCAGTCCTAGACTGAGTTTTCTTGGTAATTGACCAGGCTCCTCCATTCCCAGAATGGCAATAGCACTCATATCTGACATGGAAGGAACCTAAATCCTCTTACCATGACAAAATGGCTCAGCCCTTACATTTGACCATGGAAGGAACTTAATCCTCTCCCATCTCAGAATGGCTCACGGACTCATCACTTCCCTTTGGATGGAACCTCAATTTGGAGAACACCAAGCTTCTCCTTGAAGTACTCAAACTTCACCCTAGCCAATGGCTTCGTCAACACATCAGCTATCTGATCTTCCGTCGCAACATATTGGAGCTTCACTGCTCCCCTATGCACCATATCCCTGATATAGTGATACTTTATCTCAATATGCTTCGACTTGTCATGGAACACTGGATTCTCTGACAACTTCACACAACTTTGGTTGTCACAATGTATACAAGTAGCATCCAATTGGAGATCAAATAAATCAGACAGTAGCTTCCTCAGCCATACTGCCTCACAACTAGCTGAAAAAGCTACGACATACTCTACTTCAGCTGTACTTAGTGCCACATAGGATTGCTTCCTGATAAACCAAGAGATCACACCTGAACCCATACTGAAGTAACACCCTGAAGTGCTCTTCCTATCGATGGCACTGCCTGCCTAATATGAATCAACATAACCCTCTAGTTTAATATTCTGATTCGACTCATACTTGAGCCCATAATCAACTGTACCCCTCAGGTACCTTAGAATATGCTTTGCAGCAATCAAGTGAACATTTATCGGATCTGTCAAAAACTGGCTCAAGGTGTTCACAACAAAGAAAATGTCTAGTCTCGTGTTTGTTAGGTACATCAAGGACACAATCATTTGACAATACATTGTAGCATCAACCAACTCTGATGAAGCATCACTCAATAGCTTCAGGTTCGATGCCATAGGTGTGGCCATGGATTTGCAGTCCATCATCCCAAACCTCTTCAGGATCTATACTGCATACTTCCCTTGTCCAAGGGAGATTCCATCTGCACTCTGCCACACCTCCATGCCTAAGAAATAGTGCATCATACCCAAGTCCTTCATTTCGAACTTAGCAGCAAGCTTTCTCTTCATATCAGCAATCAACCCATCCATACCTGTTACAAACAGATCATCTACATATAGTATAAGCATCACTAGGTTTCCATCTTCAACCTTGTTGTAAAGGTTGGAATCTGCTTCAGTCTTGGTAAGGCCCAAACTGGATAGAAAGCTGTCAATTCTTCCGTACCAAGTCCTGGGTGCCTATTTCAAACCATACAGGGCTTTCTTCAATCTACACACATGAGACTCCCTATCATGTGTCTCAAAACCGAGTGGTTGTTCTACATACACTTCCTCTTCTACTACACCATTCAAGAAGGCATTCTTGACATCCATCTGGTGTATCTTCCATTTCATCATTGCAGCCAGAGCAAGTACTAATC
>LPNX010307493.1:620511-638872 GCA_001517045.1 Pseudotsuga menziesii | reverse complement strand
AAGTTACAACTAACTTCCCTTCTGGTCTTGGGACAACATCCCAAACATCATTCTTCATGATCAATTGATACTCTTCGATCATCGCATCCTTCCATTCTTTCCATTCTGCCACTTCTTCATAACTGGAAGGTTCTTTATCAATGAAATCACATAGTAAAGCTACATACCTGGAGCAGGATCTGGTCCTCTTTCTTTCTCTATGATTCTCTTCTAGAGCCCCATGTCTTTCTGCACCTTGGATAATTTCACGTACCCAAGCAGGTTTCCTCTTATGAGGATTCTTCTCGAGAGGTGGATCTACAGGTCTTTGTGGTTCTTCAAATTCTCGATCTTCTTCTTGAGTTTCTTCGTTCATGGTTGTATCATGAATTCTGGGTGCTTCTGCTTCTTCAGTTCCTTCAGCAGGTCTCTTTCTGGATTTGTTGTAAGCTATGTCTTCATCAAATGTCACATCCCTACTGATGTCAATCTTCTTGTATCCTGGGAAATATATTCTTTAAGCCTTCGAGATTTCAGAGTATCCCACAAATATACCCTTATTTCGTGAAGGATCTAATTTTGTTCTCTTTTTTTTTGGAATGTGTATGTACACATGACAACCGAATATTCTGAGATGGATGACTTATAGTTTCTTGCCGGAGAATACTTCTTTAGGAGTCTTGTTCTTAAGTACTCTATGTGGAGTACGGTTCTGTACATACACCGTTGTTCTGGCAGCTTCCGCCCAAAGATGCGTAGGAAGATCTTGATCATGAAGCATTGCTCTTGCAACTTCCACGATAGTTCTATTTTTCCTTTCTGCAATCCCATTCTATTGTGGATTGTAAGGACTGGACAACTCCCTCTTAATCCCTGAGTCTTTGCATATCTCTTTGAATTCATTTGAAGTGAATTCTCCGCCATTATCTGATCGAAAGGTCTTGATCTTCTTTTCAGTGTGATTCTCGATCAAGGCTTTGAATACCTTGAACTTGCTGAATACTTCGTCTTTGTTCTTCATGAAGTAGATCCATGTCTTCCTAGAAAACTCATCAATGAAAGAAACATAGTATACATACCCGCTTAGTAAGCTTGATGACATAGGACTGCATACATCGGAGTGGATGATTTCCAAGATTCCTTTTGCTTTGCTTTCGCTACTTGGAAATGTCTTCTTTGTGTTCTTTCCTTTCACACATCCTTTGCAGACCCCATCATGTTTTGCTTGTGTTTCTGGAAGACCTTCAATAGGTTTTCTTGCAAGAGGTAGTGCTCTGTAATGCACATGTGCAAGCCTTCTATGCCAAAGTTCATTTGGATCTACTGTGTCATGGACCAAGGCTTGTTATGGATGGCCCTTCAATTTGTACAAACCTCCTTCTTGTTCACCAATCACTATTGCATCATCAATAGTCTTTCCTTTTGTCCACATGATGACTTGACCATCTATGAATGCAACCCTCATTCCTTTTGCATCTAATGCAGATATTGAGAGGAGGTTCTTCTTGAGTCCTGGCACAAACAATACTTCCTTCATTGTCATAGAATTTTTAGAGTCTAGCTTATAGGAAGATTCCCCACTACCCTTTATTGGATATTGGTAGTCATCTCTCAGCTTCACCATGTGAGGTGATTCATGTTCTGAAAGTGTCACAAAGGATTCCTTGAATCCAGTCATATGTTTGGAAGCCCCACTATCTATAAGCCAATCATTGCTTCCATGAGTAATGTTTCCCGTGAGAGCGAAAATCAAAACATATTCATCCTCAGATGAAGAATCTTCAGTTTCATATCTGGTTCTCTTTGATGAAGGTTCATCATCCTCTACAACATGGGCATGATGTCTTCTCTTGTTTCCCTTCTTCTTGTGAGAGCTACTTTTGTTCTTAGGACAATCTCTAGCAAAGTGTCCTCTTTCATAACGTGTATAACAAATGAACATAGACTTATCTCTAGGTTTTCTAGAGTTATTTCTTTGATGAGAGTACTTACTTCTGTGATGGCTGGATCTGGGTTTCTTGGATTGTACTGTGAGAGCTTGATATTCACTTCCCATCTTCTCTTCTCGAGTTGCTATCCGAGCTTCTTCTTGAGAACATTCTTCCCACAATCTGCTGAACTTAACTAACTTCTTTCTAGCACAGATCCCTTGAATGAAGGAGTCCGATGTCCTAGGGAGACCATTCAAGGTGGTCATCACAATTTCTGCATTCTCCACTTCTTCATCTACTGCTTCTAATTATTCCTTGATATGAGAAACCCTTGTGAAGTAATACTGGATGGTCTCTGCATTCTGGATATTCACATTCTTCAGTTGATTCCTTAGAGTCATCTTCTGGTTTATGTTATTCCCTTCAAACAATTTGGTTAGGGCATCAAACATAGCTTTAGGTGTCTTGAGGGAGGACACCTGTGGTATAAGGTGATCCTTGATAGAATCAACAATGATCCTCTTTTCCATAACCAACTTCTTCTTATGCTAGGCCTTAGCCTCATCTCCCTCTGGGACTGGAACCTCCTCATTGACGTAGGAGTCCAACTCATTCTCTTCTAGAACCAGGGAGATCCTATACTTCCAGGATCAGAATTTATCTGCTCCCTCAAGCTTTTCATCAAGATTGGTACGATGAGACATCTTAACTGAGAACCTCAAATGGAAATACAAAATATTTAGATCTTACCAGGTAAAGATGTTGGATCTGGATTTGGAGCTGAAATCCTGTAGTACTAGTTCGGGATCAGATTAGGGTTTTGCTTTTCCAGAGTTTTGTCCAACCAAATCCTCTGAAATTGATCCCTAACTTTGATTTTGGGGAGGAGATCAATCCAGGCTTGGGCTCACTGAAAAATTCCTCTTCTGTGAAAAGCCCTAGTTTCTGGTAGTAGTGTTGGGTCCACTAAAAAACCTCAGAATTGGATTCTGCTTTGATAGAAAGATGCGCCCTAGGGAGGAGAGTTATTCCACCTTACTTTTGCTGAAAATCTGTGGAGGAAGATCCACAAACTAGGAGTCCCTAGTTCCCGCAGCTGCACAGTGTATTCTTCTCAGGTTAGCTTTGATACCATGTTAGATTTTTAACATTAAGCTAGCATTATTAGGATATTTAACTGATAGAATAACAAGCACAACAATCAAACACAAGAGACAATGAACATAGTGTTTTTCCTTGGGGAAACCATAAATGGAGAAAACCCCACAACTTCCTCAGAGATAGAATTAGCACCAAAATAGAAAAGTCGAAAACAGCAAGATGATCTCCCGACAGCAGTAACCTTCTTTCTATCTAGCCCCAGTGTCTTCTCCTTCCTCAACTATGCACTACACTTGAGTGTGTATGAGATGTGTGTTAAATAGAGAGGCCACCTCTTTATTTATACTACTTCCCAGCATGACTAAACCCTACTAGGGCCGACTTCACTAGGTGAGTCTAATAACCCTAGTGCCTCAAAATTGCAGGGACTTTAACCCTTAGACAATAGGAGGGTTACCCACAATTACTTGACATGACTGTTTACATTATAGATCCTCCTGATTGAAACATCAGGGCATGACATCATGACTCAATTACATTACAGACACATCTCAGAATAAACATCGGGGTACAAGACATAAGACACATAGATGAATTCATTCCGAAGTTACAAATACATCAACATCTCCTTCTTCGCTTGTTGAAAGTTATGACACTAGTAATCAGGTGGATAAGAAGAAGAAGAAAAGGAATATTAAGAAGAATAAAGACAAACGATAAATCAAATCTCAACCAACTACTCCTCACAGTGCTGAGAATGTTGATTTTCCCATGAAAACACCTCATAAGGCTAAGTTCCCTTGTAGAATTTGCAAGGGTGACCATCTTCTTAAATATTGTCATGGTCTATCCCAAGTTTTATAAGTGTAGACTGAGGCTTCCCAACAACCCATGTCGTCAACCTCTAGCCATCATACTGATGATACCCCCTCAACCAGTGAATCTGTGGTTAAGACTCAGAAATCCTTGCTTGTTATGTAAGGACATGCACCTGACTTACCTTTGTCCTCGCATGGATGAAGCTTCAAAGTTGTTGGAAGATATTAATGTTCCTCAACAATGACTTCCAACAGGTTACCATAAGTTGTGCCTTCACCTTCTATTGGTTGATAAAGTGGTCGATCGAGTTCCATCCTCAGTCGATCCCACTCTTTGTTTAGAGAGTGAAGAATAGGTAGTTGATCCCACTCTTCCTTTAGAGAGTGAATTTAAAGTGGTTGGGACGATGTCATCTCCACTCGATCTTTCTCTTTCGTTAGAGAGTGTTAAGACTGAAGTAGTCACTTTGACACAGTATTTCTCTTGTCCCTCTCTTCCAATTGAGAGTGAATTGAAGTCTGCTTAAGTTTTTGTAGTCAGTTTGGATTGTCCTACGCAAGGGGAAATTCTCTCTATTTCAATAGAACCCTTTCCAAGTAATGAGGTTATTTACTTTGATTGGAGTAATTTAACAACATCTCATCTTCATTCGAGTGTTCCTTTCCATATATCTGTGTGCGTTACTACTAAGAGCATACTTCACACTATTGTTGACGAAGGGACTTCTGTTAGTATTATATCCTCAACTGCTTGGAAAGCTATAGGTTCTCCTTAGTTTGTGCCAGCCACTGATCAAATACCAGCTTTTAATTGAATACCTACTGCACCTTTAGGGATCCTTCCTCATTTACCTATTACGTTAGGAGGGAAAACTATCTGTATTGATGTTATGGTAGTCCAAGATCCCTTAAATTTTAATATGCTCCTTGGATGAGATTATTTTTATGCCATGAAAGCTGTAGTGTCCACACTTTTTAGAGTGATGCATTTTCCGCATGATGGGAGGATTGTGAGCATTGATCAGCTTTACTTTTGTTAAAACTGATCATCGTATAAATCTTAGTCATCATAATTCCTTGAATATCTCGCATGTTCTTATGGTTCCTTCCCCTTCGTCAGCCATGTCTCTCGACTCTGGATATCATGCCGAAGTCTAGTCACTTGAAAACTGATAGCTTCTTCCCATCATGGGGAATCTTTGGGGGCATGTATCCAGTCTTTGGAAATCATACTGGAGTTAAGCTGCTAGCTTCTTATGTAAGGGGGAAACCCACCAACCTATGGAAATCATGTTGGTTAAGAACTAAGGGCGAGCATAGTTCCTTTTCTGTGTCAGGATCGTTAACAAATGAAACAAGCATCCTTGGGCATATTTTTTTTTTGGTTTCAAGCTCATTAATGTTGATGTATTTGTAAGTTCGGGATGTATTCACTTGTATATCTTATATTGTACCCCGATGCTCCTACGAGAGAATCATTTGTATTTCATTGTACCCTGATGTTCCTATATTGAGAGTCATTAATATAATAAAGACATGTAAATTCAATGAGGTTAACCCTCCATTGTAAGTCGGGACAATAGTCCCCATAATTGAGTTAAGGTTAACCCTCCTTGTTTATCGGAGGGTAAAGTCCCCACAGTTGTGGGGCACTAGGGTTATTAGACTCTCATAGAGAATTCGGCCCGGGTACGTAATTGTTAAGTGAGGCCGACTTGTTGGAGTGGAAATAAAGTGAATGAAAGAATACAAATAGAAGTAGGGATCTCTTCATTTATACACAACATTCACTCACTCAACTGGGGCACATGAGTGAGAGAGGAAGTGCTCACACAAGTGAGAGAGAGAACAACTGTTGGAGATTATCTTACTGTCTTTGGGTTTTACTGCTGCCATTGGTGCTCATTCTATCTTTGAGGAAGTTGCAGGGTTTTCTCCTTTATGGTTTCCCCGAGGAAAATATTTGCGTCTCTTGTCTCTTGTGATTATTGCTGTGCATGTTATTCTCTCAGATAAGATCCCAAGATCATATTGCTTAAATGATAAAAAAACTAAGAGTTTAAAAATGAAATCGATCTTGAGCATAATTTACTCTTTTTCAAGATCGCTAAAAAATGAAATGGGCTACCTCAAGCATAGTTATTTTATGTTTCAAGCTTGTGTAAAAATGAAACAGGTCACCTTGAGCAAAGTTCCCTTTCTGTGTCAAGATCGTTAAAAAATGAAACAAATTCTTCCATTGTGTCAAGTATTTTACTAGACTCATTACTTGAGCCTTCATTTCATTTGCTTGTTTCACTTGATCCTATTTATTCCTTCATTTATGGTCAACCTTTTCCTAGAAATGACTCAAAATTTAGTTAGAAAATAGTAAGCAGACGAAACAAAGCTTAGGGGGCATGTATCCAACCTTTTTATAGTACGTTGGAGTCAATCTACTTGACAGTTATACTAGGGGAAAATACCAACCACTGGACATCATGTTGGGAAAACACACGTCAATGGGAGTCATTTTGATCATACTTTCTTTTTTAGTTTCGAGCTCGCTAAACCATGAAACGACATATTGAGCATAGTTCCTATTATGTGTCAAGCTCATGAGAAAATGAAACATATATCTTGAGCATTCTTTTAACTAATCTTCTAGTTTGTTAAATACAGTAAGATGGTGTTGAGCTTACTTTTCATTTTTCATGCTTTGGTTAAAACATGAAAAGTGGATCGAATTCCTTTTTATCTTTTTCACACTCTGGGTCAAATTGAAAAAGCACCAAGCGTCTTTTATACCTTCGACGTGCTCATTAAAAAAACAGTGAAGAGGTATAGAGTATACTTTTTGTTCTTTTTCAGACTCGTTAAAATTGGATTATGAAAAAGGGAACCCCTTGTAAAAGTATTTGAATGATCGTTTGATCGGTGATAGTTTACCCCTTTTTTGGATCGATTGGACTTATTTATGAAAAATGTATACTCTAGTTTGTCATAACTAGAAGAGTTCTCCAAGGCATTAGTTTACACTTTTTCGGGCCCCAGGGACTAAATTTACAAAAAATTCCACCCTGGAGTCTTCCTAGTCATTTAAGACTCTCTAAACATGAAGTGATGACTGAGTTTACTTTCATTGGACTCATAAAATCAAACATTGAAGGGCTCTTTTTGGAAATGAACCCCTCCTTTCTCAGGTTCATAAAACATATGAGAATGGACTCATAACCTGATGAGATACATCAATTGTTTGTTACCCTTTTCAAGATCCTTAAAAAGTAAATAGGTACTCATCCTTCATGATTAGGAAAATAAGGAAATGTGAAACATCTTTCATTTGTATTTATGGTAGCTCATAGTCCACCCTTGAACATGACACATGTCTACATTTTCATTTTCAGATAGTTGGGTATTGAACTTGTCCTCAAGTCAATCCACTTTCATGAGTCATTTAACTCCTTTAAGTCAATTCAAAGGATGCATCGTCATATCCTTGAATTGCATTCAGTCTCTGCCTCATTGAGTCAATGCTGCCAAGTCATTTTTCATGTCGTTCATTATTCAAGGGTAACCTCCTCTGCAATCTACCTCTACAGTTTCCTTACCTTCCTTTGAGTCGGTTGCATTTGAATCACTCCTATGGTTGTTTTCATCCCTTCAATATAATATTTTGTTCTTTATTTTGTGTTGATGATGAGGGAATCATCATGGCCCTCTTTTGATGAGTCTGTTCTTGTCGACATCAGCACATCATCAGAGAATCAGACTTAGAAACTAAGTCAAGTACCTTGAATCCTGCATGCCTCAATGGAAGGTTTCCTTGCTTTTGATAGTAGATTTTCATCAATGAACTCTGATTGAAATATTCCATCAAGTGTTTGACTTCAAGACCTCTATTCACATTCAGAGGAATGTACTAATATACCTTAGGAATAATCGACATTAATGGTGATCTCCCTCGCACTTGTTAACATTATACATCAACGACTGGTAATCGAGTGGTTTCTACCATGTTCGACATCAGGACATCTATTCCCATGGTTAGAATTGTATCCTTTGGGATTGGAATGAAGACCCTGAGTGGTTAGGTATTCACTTGAATATGTACCTATCCTCAGGTTGCGATGGAGTATTGTTTGAAGTTATTCCATGGATCCACATTGTATGTTTGGTGTCTATGTCCAATATTGAGTTAGGATAACATGGATATATGTCCTGTAGCCATTTTCTGATTTGAGTCTTGTTGTTCATGGATCTACAGTGTATTGTCGGTAGCCATGATCTGGTCATTGTACATGGATCTGCAGTGTATTGGTTTGCAACCATGATTGAGTCAGATAGTCGTTTACTGGTCTTGCATCAAGTGATAACTCATATCTCTCTTTTGCCTCTTATACTAGATCAATATCTAGAAAAGTATTTTACCTATCACATTCCTCTACCTTCATACTTTGGGGGGCATTCTATTACACCCAAAAAATGTCCTAATGCTCTTATCATCTGAAGTCCCTGGCCAAATATTCTTTTGGGTTCTTATTGCTTAAATTCTAGGATGACTGGAGCACTTTGAAGTCTAACATAGAGCATCATCCAGAATTGACACTTGTTGACCATTAGAATAAGGCTCTCGTGGCACCCTTCCCTTGACCATAAGGTGAGCATACACACTTACCTCTATTACAAGGAGCACCAACAATCCCATCAAGGAAAAAAGAGGAGTTTCGAGGAGCTTCCAAGCGAAAGATATCGTGGAGGATGATCCTATCTATGTGGGAGAGTTGGTACTCAACCTCCTAAACCGTAAGGATCATTCCCTACCTTCCTCCCAAAATATCTCAACCCATTTAGGCTTCCTTTGGCCTATAGATGCAAGCTACTTGGACCATGGGAAGAAAAGGACCAAGAGAGCATCCTTACACTGTTGGATTGAATTCTGGTATAAGAGACAAAGATAGAGAGTTTGTGATTAAGAGGTTGCATAGTTGATAGAGTGTGAGTGTGTCAAAGATCTTGTAAAATCAAATCTTTGACATCAAGGCTTTGGTTGTAGCTTTCCTTTATTGTTCATGATACAAAAGTGTTTCCCTTCTGCATAAATGATTTGTGTTCATATTAATTGTTTATTACTAGTCTCCTTGATCACTATTATAGATTATTGATATATCTGGTTGCTCTCACGTTTTGTCTTGTTTTCCATGTCTTTTGTACGTATAGGTGATCGCACAAGGATCCGTCGAACAAGGAAAAATTTCTTCACTCAAGGTAAACTAAGTTGTTATTCAAGTAGATTAGTCATCTAGGGAGAGGATATACTGGTGTGTCTTTTTGTTCTAGACTTGAACCATGTAGGCTAGGGGAACAAAATGTGTTCGCAATGATTGAAATATTCCCAGTAACAGTCCCAAAACTCCATAATTATAACACATCACTGGTCCATGATCTCGTCCCATAGCACCTCCGTTACTGAAGCCTCCATTGCAACCTCCGTAGAATCCTCCTCGAAATCCTCTGTGTGGCTTATACTGCACTAGGTTAAACCTCTATTGTTATTTAGGTTGTGGTTAAGCATACTGCGACTAATGCTGATTATACTAAATCTGGTTGTACCATGGTTGCGCCAGAGAAAACTGTGGTTGTTGTTACGTGAATTGTGGTTGTTACTGCGGTTGTGACCTTTCCATCAGTCGGTGTTCTTCTCCTTTCATAAACTACATATCCATCGTCCTTTCTTGGTCGGTTATCTCTACAATCCTTTTCTTCATGTCCAACTGATCCATAGAAGTTGAAAAATAGATTTTCTGCCTTCGACACAACCTTCTGAAGATACACACATTCCTCAGACCAATGTCCTCTAGTCTGATAGATTCGACACTATGGCAGACTGCCTTGACTCAGTGGATTAGGGGCTCCAACTTGTAATTATTTGCGTAGGTCCGGACTTTGATCCCTATGACGTCCTTCTGTACGACATCGACTACACCACACTTCTTTGTAGATTTCTTTTCCCTTCCTAATATCCTGCAACTGAATAGTAATGTTTACTAATTTCAATTGGATCTGGTTTATACTAACCCTTGTTTCACCCACTGGTGAAGCTTCCAACTTCATCGCAATTTATAGAGCCTCGATCTGTGTTGCAATTTTCTGCTGTATTAATGGAATCCATATGTGTGGTACCAAAGATGTGATGAAGCATTATTTGTGTTGAACATCACTCATCCCGAAATTGACCTTAGCCATCAATGTCTCTAAACATTCATCAAAATCCCATACCGACTCATTCAGATATTGTTTTATTTATTTCAACTCAGTAATGTATTGCGATACAGATTTAGTATTTTTTAATTCCTCAATTAGTCCGGTCCTAATCAATGTTACTGTCTTCTACTGATGCCGTGTCGGTACTTGTACAAACTTCATGTACCAATCCAATGCTCAGCATCTAAAGGTTGTCACTAATTGTATTTTCTTGATATATTTGTCTTGGACTTGCTTCACAGTCCATACTTCTTTGCAGAGAAACAAATACTGCTCAGGGTCTTCAGTTCTATTCCCATGGAACAAGGGTAGTATTACGTCATCACCTGCCATTCTGGGTCTTCTTCTAGTATTTGCTGATCTGCTACTATTACTCATGTGGTGACACACATGGAAGTCTTGTCATGATCTAGTGTTTCTTCCTGAATTTGGTGCAATGCATGGAGGTGCAGGTACGTTGTTGCTTTGGGTCGATCCTTCCTCGGGCTCGAGTGTAGCCTGGTCATCTCCTTCATCACTATAGGGTCGCTTAGTCCCTTGTGGTATCCTCTCGTAGTTTCTTGTTCCGGTTGCACCAGGACTCTCCTCAGTCCTCTGCCTCTTCTCTTGTTGGAACCTGACCCCACTTCGTAGAATAACACACTCTTCCTCGACTTCCCTCATAGTCTCGTCGTAACTCCCATCCATCTACCCCGTATCATTCCATCCAACCCTTGTCTTCACGGTACCTATAACCTCCACATGCTAAGAATTTACTCATTGGAGTTCATCTTTAGTATTCCTTTTTCACAGATGAGCATCTTAATCCATAATTGCAAAGGAAATAGAAACCTCCCCCTATGTCCCTGGAAGAATTCCCTCTCTGTGTCGCTGTAGGATTTGACTGTGTCGACAACAAACTCAGTAATATATCGTTCCAAAATGTTGTCGATACACACTTTGACAACTCTTGATGCCTTGTTATTTAACCTTTTCATCTGCTGGATCATTTCAGGGGTCCAGTAATTAGGTTCAGCTGCTTGGAAGTCCCTTTTCTGGAATGTAAGTTGCGCCAACCACTCGTACAAAATTATTGGGAACTCAGCGAAGAAAATTTCTTGAATATCAGAGTAGATATATCTTCCCTACCACTCTTCTATTGACAGTCTGGAGTTCTGGTTTTCTTCTGTTGCGAAATCTCGGGCCTTATGATCAAACCAGTCCTAGATCTCTGGTTTTGTCGGGTGCCACAACATGTCCTCTTCTTCCTCACTCTATGGTCCCGACAACATAGCCATTTGTTGATACACTTTAGTCGATAGGGGTTCATTCACTCTCGACACCCTTAGACACAATCTCCCTAAAAACTGACCCGAACAGGTTTTACCCTACCCAACAACACCTACAAAGCAGATGCAGTATCACCCAAGATGTTTGAAGGAGGGCTGTAGGAACCACGTTTCCGTAGAAGGATGGGGGCTTGCACACTTAATATGACCTCGTCGTAATGCAATTCACAGATCCATGAGTTTTTAACACATCATTTATTAAATCTACTTATCATCATTCGCAGTAGGTTGCAATATCGCAACAATCATGATTCAGATCAACTTAACAAAGACATCATCATACATGAACCCAATAAGAAGATTAAGACTTCACATCATTCAGACATGGAAGATATCATAGATCGCATCATTGCAGATTTAACATAGAAAAATACAAGCAATTCAACATCAACATTCTTCTTATATTAGCTTCAAAATATCTCAAAACATCCCTTGGTCAAAAGCCTCATACCAAAAACACATCCATCCGCAGATCACATACATGCAAAATAGTCAGACTACCAGTGATGATCTACTGCTATTCATCGACTCTTCAATGCTTACTTCAAAAGATTCTCAGACTACTTGATGGTCTATTAACTCTACTCTTAATTCTATTCATAAGCTTGCACTTTTACAAAATGGTCCACATCAGCCGACTCGCTAACTATTTGGACCAACACGTCTAATTACTTGCAACCAAACCGACCACACTTGTCGGTAACTTTCTCCGCAATCAACTTTTTCACTTGTCTCTATCTTCTTTGTCATGCTTTACACAATTGATTCCATTTCCAACAAGTATATACAATTGTTTATATACTGAATAGAGGATGACTCACAGTTAATAATGAAAAAACCCCTTACCAACTATGGTATGGAAGACCTGCCTCAGTCAAATATTTCTGAGTGTTTGGGAGCAAGTGTTACATAAAAATAAATGAAGATGATCTTGGAAAGTTTGACTCTAGAACTGATGAAGGAATATTTTTAGGATTTTCATCCACTAGAAGGCATATAGATGTTACAATCTAAGGCTACACAAAATCATAGAAAGTGCAGATGTAAGAGTGGATGACATAAAACCAATAAAAATAAAAAGCCAAGATGGATATATAAGAACAAACAATGAAGAGGAAACCTTGCAAAAGAATGAAGGTGTTTATGAAGAAGACGAATAAGAGGAAGAAGAAAAGAAATAATTACAAGAAAGTGAAGATGAAGATCCTCCAATATTTGATACAAAAGACCCATCTAGAAGAATATAAACAAATCATCCTGAAACACAAATCATAGGTGACAAAAATGATGGAGTCAATACAAGAAGGAGATTGTTTAATGAACAAGTCTTACTTTCCATGGTAGAATCTAAGAAATTTGTAGAAGCCAACAAAGATGATGATTGGATCAAATCCATGAATGAAGAATTGGATCAGATTGAGAAGAATGAAACCTGGGAACTTGTCCCAAGACCCAAAGACAAGAATATTGTAGGAACTAAACGGGCCTTCAAAAAACAAGTTCAATGAAGATGGCCAAGTGATAAGGAACAAAACAAGACTAGTGTGTAAAGGATATGTTCAAGTGGAAGGTATTGACTTTGATGAAACTTATGCCCCTGTAGCAAGACTTGAAGCAATCAGAATGTTTCTAGCACTCTCTTGCTATAAAAATTTCAAAGTATGTCAAATGGATGTCAAGTGTACATTTTTGAATGGGAAGCTAGAGGAGGAAGTTTATATTGAACAACTTGAAGGTTTTATCTTATCAGAAAACATAGAATATGTTTGCAATCTAAAAAAGTCACTCTATGGTCTCAAGCAAGCTCCAAGGGTGTGGTTTTCAAGGCTGGACAACTACTTAAAACAATAAGGATTTAAAAGAGGAGCCACTGAAAGTAATCTCTACTTAAAAAATCAAATATAAGAATATGATCATTGTTGTTGTTTATGTAGATGATATCATATTTGGAAGTGATCTACAAATCACAAGTGTAAAATTTACTTCAGACATGAAGAAACAATTTGAAATGTCTTTGCTGGGAGAATTAACATTCTTCTTGGGCTTACAAGTTTCTCAATTAGACAAAGGGATATTCATTTTTCAAACCAAGTACATTAAAGACATGCTTAAAAAGTTTAATATGGAAGAGTCTAAACCAATTAGTACTCCTATGGTCACTGGTTGTAAGTTAAGAAAAGGTGGTGAGTCCTTGGAAGTAGATCATACCATGTATAGATCTATGACATGCAACCTACTATATGTGACAACTAGAAGACCATATGTGATGCAAGCTGTAGGATTGGTTGCTAGATTTCAATCAGCTCCCAAATAAACACATGTGGCTGTAGTAAAAAGAATTCTTAGATATCTAAAAGGAACTATGGATTATGGTTTATGGTACCCAAAATTTCAAGACTTCACCTTAAAAGCATTCAGTGATGCAGATTGGGCAGAAAGTGTTGATGACTGAAAGAGTACCAGTGGAGCAACAATCTTTTGGGAAATTGTTTGGTATCATGGTTAAGCAAGACACAATCCTTAATAGCATTATCTACAGCAGAGGTTGAATATATTATTGCTGCATCATGTTGTACTCAAGTCATTCGGATGAAGCAAACATTGGAAGAATTACTTGTGAAGTATGAGCATCCAATATTAATAAATTGTGACTATACAAGTGCCATAAACACATCAAAAAATCCTCTCATGCACTCCAAAACAAAGCACATACCGATAAAATATCACTTTCTAAGAGATCACGTGTCTCAAAAAGTGGTCAAAATAGAATATATTAACACTAAAGAAAAAATTGCTGATATATTCACTAAGTCACTACCGAGGGGGAAGCATTTGAGCATCTTAGACATAAGTTGGGAGTAATCTCCTTACTGTGAACAAAAATAAGAAAAAGCAGCATGTCAGGGGCGAATATGTTGACAGGGGGAGCTGTCAGAAGGAAGCCTTTGTTGTTAATGTCAAAGGGGGAGAAAATAAAAAATTTAGAAATTGTTTCCATCAGTTCCAAAGGGGAAGAATGTTGAACATGGTTGTCATTGATATCAAAGTATTTCAGTAATGACAAAGGAATAACAAAAGACAAAAGACTATTGACTAAATTATCATTGATGTCAAGCAGAGTCAGAAGCATTTTAACGCTAAGTTTCTATGGAGTGAAGATTTGTGTTGGGCTATGGGCAGACCCGGGTTTTATACCTTTTATCTTCGCACCAACAAAAGACCCACAGTGTTGGCCCTTTCGGCAACAACCTGCGAACAGGTTGCAGTCTCACTCGAAACAGCTATGGGGTGCCGCAGAATCAGGTTTCTGCAAGCAGAAGAGGGATATTACTGTACCTTTAGCCTTAAAAAAGAATAAATATGCAGTATAGATCTTCAACAGTTACTTAACTAGCTTCACAGTTAGATAAACATACAGTTACTTGCTTAACCCTTAACTGGGAATTCACAGCGAAGTTATTATTTAACAATTATCTTATCTTATCACTTATCTACTTATCAAAGCATAAAACATAACAACACAAAACAACAGAACCACCACAACACACGATATACGTGGTTCACCCCCAGTGTAGGGGCTACGTCCACATAACTGTGTTTATATTCAACTATTTACAAAAACCACAGTTCTAATCTGTGAACTCAGCTGCAAATCTTCTCGGTCTTCCACAAACTGCGCAGTTAGCTGCAGATTTGCGCACTCAGCTGCAGAACCTTTCTTACAAAAACCCTCTGGGCACACAGCTGCAGAGGTCATCCACGCACACAGCTGGGACTTAACCTTCTTATAAAAACCCTCTGTGCACACAACTACAGAGGTCGTCCATGCACATAGCTGGGACTTAACCTTAAACCCTTTAGAATAGCTCTTAGCTTCGCATCACATTAGCATCATAAGATAATCGTTAAAGGCCTAACCTCACTCCTTTACATAAGTGCCTATTTATACAAGTGCACTATTACAAAACCATGGACTTAAACCATGGGCACCCAAAAACCATAACCCTGGGTTTAAACCATGGGTCATTTACAAAAAGAGGGGCTTCGACCCAACCTCGACACCCCTAAGACTATTTTGCGTCGCAACTCCGCTTACAAGCTTCCACAAAAACCGCGAAGTTACCAAAACTTAGGACCTTGAAGGCCGGAGCCCCAACAATTTGGACGACCTAGATCATAAGAGAGAGAAAGATCAAAGGTCTAAAATAATTACCACAATGCCAAGGTGCAATCTTGTTAAAACTGTGGGAAGACTATTGCAGAAGAGATTTATGAAATTCATGTTGAGAATTTATGAAAAGCAAACCCGCAATCCGCAATTCCTTCAGAATTTTTGTGGAAGCAGTTTCAAGAAAAGTCGAAAAGAAGACTTGTAATCCACAATCTGCAATTGTGGAAGAAGTGTTGTGGAAGACAAATTGTGGAAGCAGTTTTGAGAAAAGTTGAAAAGTAGATCTACAAGATGTAATTACGGAAGGAAGCAGTTCCTGCAGATTGTAGAAAGGGAGATTGCGAAAAGATAATTGCAGAAGGTTAATTGTGAAAAGTTAATTGCGGAAAGGTAGTTGTAGAAAGAAGCATTGCAGACACCACTTTGCGGAAATATTGTTGCGGAAAGGGAATTGCTAAAGGTGGTGACTGATAAATTTAAACAGAGTTAAAAATTAAACAGAGAAGTAAGGAAACACATTTGATGAAGAGGCATGTTTTATGAAGTGACTTGTCTTATGAACTGGCATGACTCTAGATTGAAAGGGCACAATTGTGAAACTCCAAAGATAAAGATATTCATTGGTTAATAAAAATGAATGATGTATTTATAGGGAAAATTTAGAGTTTAGAAAATATGTCTCTTTAGTCTAGATCTATGTAGCAGCAGAAACCATAGACTAGGGAAATAATGAGAAACCACTGACAGAATTGAAGACATAAGAAGATGTGGAATTCTAATAAAAACATAATAGGGTGGCAGGGTGGTGCTAGGGTAGGATACGAGCCTGCAAGGGGGTTGTATCCTCCTGCCAGTGGTAGCTGGTAAATAAGGTGTCGTAGCATCCTTTGAGTAGCAACTAATAAAATTAGGGGGTCGTAGCCTCCTTCTGGTAGTAGCTGGTGAATAAGGTGTTGTAGCATCCTTTCAGTAGCAGCTGATAAAACTAGGGGATCATAGCCTCCTTCCAAAAGTTACTGGTAAATAGGGTGTTGAACCATCCTTGTCTGTAGTAGCAGGAAAAAACTATTTGTAAATATATTTTGCAGTAATAGGAAGTATTGGTGGTTTTCCCAATTGGGCTTCCATGATAAATTTATGTTCCATGTATCTTGTTGATTATGTGTGTTAATGAATAATTTAAAAGTGGTTTTAATTGTTAAAAGTTATCAATACTGATTCACCCCCCTCTCAGTATTGTCCAATATTCCAACAATAGACACATAAATGCAAGTGATAATTGAATGATAAACACATGCATGATCCTAAAAATACTGAAGAGGTGCACTTCTGGATTAGAATAGCCACGAGAGGCACTTGAGTCCTTGAACAATGGAGTAAACTCCCTTGTTTTACTCCACAACTATAACTTGTAGTGGAGGCTCCTAGATTTAGTGAAAGAATCACTAAAAGAATAAATGTCTTCTCAATAGTTATAAGTATATGATTAGGATCTCAGTGATGACCTATAAATGACATATGATCCATAAATGGCAGAGTTGGTCCCTTAAAGCTTGGAAGGAAGCTTTAGGGTGGCACATATGGTTAGATTTACTGGAATTTGGACCCATGGAATCATGAGTCCATGATCTAAGTCCCTACATGAGAGATTGATGTTATGGAGAGGGCTATTATTCTCTAACACCCCATATAATCCAAACACGGTGAAATAAATGCAAAACAATAATGGGTCTCGACAATTTGTAGCCATGTTAGGTACCCATGTACACAAGCTTCTCTATCAATGAGAAAATATGGAAAACCAAATGGGAAAAGAGAATGTGAATGAGTAGGGTAAGAAGCATGCTCTGAAGGAGCCTTCAATCCCAGGGAAGCTTGCAACAATGTGAAATTATTCTCGGTAAAAGACTTTGTGAATATTTATATTGTATATTGTGATCCCCTTATTCTCTTGGAAGGAATGTGAGCCCATTCACAAGATCCAAACACTTTGAAGTGTTTGAATACTATTAGTTTACCATTTGAAGCTTTTAATGGAGTAACTCCTTTAGAGCCTTTATGAGGAACTTTATGAAATGTTGGAGAAAGAGATGTATAATTTGAGGTAAATGAAGAGACATTGTTGATATCTCATCAATAAGAAACTAATTTGTGATAAGTTCTCCCACAATTAAGTGATAATTTTGAACCTATATATTATCTATAAGATCTTGATATATATCAAGTTCTGCAATACAAAGTAAAAATATATTGATCACCTCTTCATTTAGACATGTAAAAGGATCTTCCTTAGTTGAATGGATGATCTAAACCGGTGCATCTCCTAAGGTGGTAGGGTTTGTGCATGGATCAATGCAAATAAACATGTCCTCGTAGGCCATGTGTTTGGAAGCTTCATAGTCTAGGATCCATGAGGATGGAGTTGAAGTAGAAATTGCTACAAGCGCATGGCTCCTATCGTTCTGTGGTGTGGAAGCTTCCTTGTTGCACTTCTCTTCTTTTATTTCTTCATTGAACCTCTTGTATCCACAATCATGTTCTATATGTAGGCCCTTCCTATAGTAGGCACATAATTGTTGCTCCTTCTTGGTCTTACCATCATCGAAGTATGAATCTTCATGTGCAACCCTCACAACCAACCTAAGTGGACCTAAGTAGACTTATACACCTAATTGCAATGGAAAACTGAATGATAAGCAAATTCATGATCCTAAAAGGACTCAAGATATGCGCATCTTGCTCAAAATAGCCATGATAAGCACTTGAGCCCCACGAAAGTGGAGTAAATTC
>LPNX010307493.1:473206-619463 GCA_001517045.1 Pseudotsuga menziesii | reverse complement strand
AAAGTGATTCACTTAAAAAGCAACTTTCTTGTAAGTGATTGTCAAAGGTTCATCTTGGGAAGAAGAGGGTTCTTTTTTTTAGTTGGTCAAGTTAATATCGGCCACGTCACTATTGGGGACATCTTCAATATTTTCTTTGATCAAGCATAACTTCATCATCCAGAATCCGTATTCAGTGCCGTTTTTTTTAAACCACATATTTTTTTGAGCTCTTTGCATCCATACAATTAGTTTCTATTTTTTCAGTCATTATTTTATAGTATGGCTGCCCCTTGTGATATTATACTTACAATTTCTAACTATTTCTCATGGAAATCTCGTATGGAGGATGTTCTGTGAAGTAGGGGACATTTCAGGATAACCTCAGGGAAAGAAACATAACCCACTAATGATGATAAGAAAATTAAATGGGCAAATAGATGTGATGAAGCTCGTGGATTCATTGGGATTCCAATCTCTACTGATTTGCGATTCCACATATCTGGAATTGATGAACCTGATCAAGCTTGGGAAAATTTGGAATATGTGTTTGGTAAACACAATGAAATTTAGGGTCATCAACTTGAGAATGAGTTGATTTCCTTGAATCCAAATGATTTTTCATGCATTCAAGACTATTTATCTAAGTATAAAACTCTTAGACACTTATGTGCAGAATGCAAGATTAAGAAAGAAGACAAACAATGTATGTATCATATTCTTTCCAAACTTGGACCTGCATATTCTGTTTTTGTATCTACATTCTACTCCATGAAAGAATCCTTGACTATAGCTAGCTATCAAGAGCCTAGTCTTGAATCCTTTTGTGATTCCTTAATTAGAGAGCAAGATAAGCTCATTCATCTTGGAATAATTAACAATGCAAATACATCTGGGAAATCCTTGTTGTCCCAACAGAAAAAAAGTCCAAGCCTCCCAAGAAACAAAATTTTCACAATAATAAGCCAAACAACAAGGGTCCCAAACCCTCTCAGTTAGCTCATTCTTTAAAAAATGACAAAGGATCCAAGCCAAAAGGAAAGAAGACTGAGTGTCATTGCAATTTTTGTGGGAAAGATAATCATGATGAATCTAAGTTTTTCAAGAAGATGGAAGCCTTGGAAGCAGCAATGAAGAAGCACCACATCAACCTAGATTCATCTTCAGAATCTACCTCTCATGGACATGCACTTTGTGCTTCTGGTTACTCTTATACTGCATCTTCTTCTTCTACTTCAATTGAATGGCTGATTGATTCTGGAGCATATTATCATATGGCTAAGTATCAAGCCATCTTTTCTACTATGCATGAATGTAACACCAAACAAATATTTGTTGGTGATGATAGATATTTAAGTGTTGTAGGATCTAGAACAGTTCCAGTAGAAAATGGCCATTTCAGTGATGTACTATTTGTTCCTATTAGTCTATCAAATTACTCATTCGGGTGAAGGTAAAACTGTGACGTTTACCCCTCACCAAGTTGTAATCAAGGATTTTAAAAATCCTCAAAATTTCCTTGCTACTGGAACTGTTGATGATATTACCAGGTTGTATAAATTTAACAACTTTGGGTCATCACCTTTTCCTTCAGTTTTTGTTGCTCATAGTGATAACTTGCGCAAACTTTGGCATGAACGATTTGGTCACTTAAATTATCGCTCATTGCAACAACTATGTAAATACAATATGGTGACTGGTATTCTGATGGTATCTTGCAAGGATGGTGTTTGTTCTAGTTGTGTACTCGAAAAACACCATCGGGACAATTTTGACAAACGTGCCTCTTGGAACGCCTCGGTTCCCTTGGAGCTTGTGCATAGTGACTTGTGTGGCCCTCTTCCATCTGCTTCCTTTTCTGGTTTCAAATATTTCTTAACTTTTATTGATGACTACTCTAGATGCACTTGGGTTTACTTCCTAAAACTTAAAATCAAAGTATTGAACATGTTCTTGGCCTACAAGGCCCTTGTTGAAAAACAATATGGTCATCAAATTATTAAGTTAAGATCTGACAATGGAGGAGAATATGTTAACAACAAGTTCACTACTTTCTGCACTGAATAAGGAATCCAACAACAACACAATGTTCCATATACACCACAACAAAAAGGTGTAGCTGAACGGAAGAACCACACTTTAAAAGAAATGGCTAATTGTATGATCCAATCTAAGGGACTAAGTCTTCAATATTGGGCCGAGGCCATAAATTGTGCAAATTACATAGTTAATCACACACCCACTAAAGTTTTACAAGGTATAACACTGGAAGAATCATGGAGTAAAATTGAACCAGATGTAAGTCACTTTCGTGTGTTTGGTTGTGAAGCATGGGCTCACATTCCGGATGAAAAATGGAAAGCATTGCAGCCTCAAAGTGAAAAGTGCATATTTGTTGGATATTCAGAAGATGTAAAAGTTTATATACTTCTTTGGCCCCATTCACATGATATAATCATTATAAGAGATGTTAAATTTGATGAAAATCTCTTGGCCTACGAGCCTAACTTGGCGGGTGTGCCATCTTTGGCCTGCGAGCCTGATTCGACGATTGTGCCTTCTTCTTCTTCTTCTAACTTCCTTGACAGGTTTCCAACTCTAGTTTATGATGATGACAGTGATGATGAAAATCCAGCTCCACCTACTCATCTTCCTCCAGTTGCACCAGCACCAATGCTTCCTCAATGGGTCCGTTCAACATGTGAAGCAACTAGTGATCTTGCCGGTGACCCTAGAGATCAACGTCGAACATGTTCTCAGTTTCACCAAGCCTCTTCTCTTTTGGCTCAAGTTTCTGAGAATCATGATCCAGAAAATTTTGCAGAAGCTTCAGGAAATCCAGAGATGCAGCAATGGATGAAGAATATTGTTTCTTAATGGTGAACGATACTTGGGATCTTGTTCCTCTTCCAAAAGAAAGAAAACTTGTCAGATGTAAATGGGTCTACAGAACTAAGTATGCATTAGATGGAAGTGTTAAAAGACTTAAGGTGAGGTTAGTTACCAAAGGTTTTTCCAAAGTTGAAGGGATTGACTACAATGAAACCTTTTCTCCTGTCGCAAAAATGAATTCCATCCGCCTTGTTCTTTCCCTTGCTTCCTGTAGAAGGAGTAAGTCGACGAAGTCGATCAGCCGACTAAGTCGGTCGGCCGACTAACTAGAAAGATTAGTCGGCTAACTAACAGTCGTGTCGGTTCACCGAACCGACAGGTAGTTATTTTGTAACTGTTTGTAACTTGTATATATTAGGCTGTTGAGCCAAGCAAGAACTCAGTTCAATTCTGTGCCTTGTATGAACTCACTACATTAATATAATCTGTTTTCCTATCTATTCTTGTCTCTTGTATCTGATTTATAGTTATGTTTTAGTATGTATTATTGGTAACCTTATGTGATATGTGAGATTACAACATTGGTTCCGTTGCCGGCAGTACATGTCTAAAATATATGCTCACATATGATACCAGAGCAGGAGATCAAGGACTGGTGGGACCGTAAAGTTGTGAACTACTTGCAAAATTACGCAAGATGAAACAGATTAACAGTCACTGAAGCTAGAGCCAGATTTTTCACAGAGACACATGAAAAATTTGTCGAGTCTATGCCACAACTGTTGAAGCAGCTTCTGGATGAGAAGACCGGACGCGACTAAAGAACAGTAGTTGCTAGATAAACTGTTCTGAGGGGGACAAACAAATCTGTCAGAGTGGTTTGAGAAAATCGCCGACGACTTCTGTGAGGAGCAAGCAGTTGAAGACTGAACGTCGATAGAAACTGTCAAAGCGAAATTCTACACAGATTTCACCGAACAATTCTTGTGCTCCTTGTCGACCTTGCTGTTCAAATTCTTGATAGAGAACGGAGCAGGCCACATTGTCGAACCTAGACCACCACTGTGCGAACAACCACCAAACACCAACTGGGCGGAAAAGCAGAGGAAGTGGGAGAAATTTATTGCAGAAAGGGAGTGGGTATACTTCCTGAGCAAGTGATTCGAACTATCCGGGCTTTCTAAAAAGTGTCGGGTAGGCTATGGGGGGGTAGCTGGTCTTGTGTCGGAGGTAGAGTATAGTGGATCCTAGTCGACCTAAGGAGGATAGACGTCACCAGTGATGAAAAGTCGACCGTAGAAGAATTGAAGAAAATAGTACTGTACGGAAGTATGTCAGACATTCAGAAACAAGAAAGGGATGAAAGACAGCAGAGAAGGGAAGCAAGATGCGAAAGAGCCGAGGGGCCGCGCAGAGAACAAAACCCTAGGGAGACCGACCATGAAGAGAATCCTCCAGAGTCGGGTCATGATCGATAGGAAGAGGGTGTAGAACAAGAGGTGTCCCCTACAGAGGAAGAAGTATGGATAGAGCAGCCAGAAGCTCTCCAATTAACAACTCCTGGTGAAGGAACGACCCTTTTCCCATTAAATCCACATACCAGGATACAGACTATTGTCGAAGACGACCTCCGACTAGGAGCTGGTGACTATAGTATCTGGAGTCGACTAGGCGACGATACATACACCGGACGACATCTTGTCATACGCTGACCATTCGAAGGGAACTGGGTGACGATTCAAGCGGCACCCTCCCTCCAAAGTATCCACTTGCTCTTACCGACACAGGAAGGAGCACCCCCCCGCCAAGTACAACTTTTGAAGGAATAGAACACGCAGAACTACGCACACAAAGTTTCAGTGGACCATCGACAGTAGAAATCCACAAAAACCCACTGTACGTCGAAGACGAATCGACCACCGATGGAGGTACCAGTTTCGTCGACCAAAATTCTGCAAGAGCGACTACATCAACAATCCCACCACTTTCACCACCACCCACGCCTCCGACCCCACCAACTTCTGAGAGCAGTGAAAGTGACTCAGACATGGGTCACGGAACAGCTCACATTCCTCCCTAAGAGGGGGATGAAGACCCCAGATGACATTGGTTCATCTGTGAGTCGATCTGGGATGCAAACCAGGTGAAGGATGAAGACCGACAGATGGCTCAATTCGCAGGAGCCTTATGAAAAAGGGCCCTGACCTGGTACATGAACTTTTCGGAAAGGCAACCCAGAGCAACGAAAGCTGAGATTAAAGCACAGTTCTTATCCTTTTTCAAGACCCCAGACGCCAAGCACCTGGCCGCCAAAAAGCTGAAGACAATGTAGCAAAATCCAGGGGAGACCGTCCACGATTACGACAAACGCTGGAAGGACCTATTGATCCAATTAGATTATGTTATTGATGAGCAACTACTAATTCAATGGTTCCTTGCAGGCTTATCACAAAAAGTACATCGACACATCCGTCTGGAAACTTTCAAGACATATGAAGTGTTGGAGCAGGATCCCGCAGCTACAGAAGAAGCTGCTAGTTTTGGAGGAAAGAGAGAAGTTTTGGCGGAAAAAGGACAGGGCGGAGCTACGACGCCGTAGCATGTTTCCAGCTGGAGAGCAGAGCCGGAAACCATGACTTTTGGGATAGAAAATTCAAGAAGGCAACGGTACCTGAGCGGCTGAGAGAAGAAAGCTCAACCACTGCATTGAAGGCAGCGGCGGAAGACAGGAGGGCTCAGCGACCCTCATAAAGAAGAAGGAGCAACGAGGCTCAAGCATTGAAGGCGAAGGACAGAAAGAGAAGCGGTGCATAGTACCCATGGTCAGTGCTGGGAAGCATGGAAGACTGCAGAGAGCTGCGGTGTGACGGGAAGCGGCTACCTCAAGGACAGAGAGGACCGACTGTCACTATTTAGGGTATGGGTTTACTGTTGGGACAGGCCCACAGTGTTGTAATGGCACAACCTTCGGGCTGCCTATAAAAGCTTGCATTTTTGTATTGTAAAGGGTTAGCTAATCAGTCAGTTAGTTAGTTGATCAGTTGATAGTTTTGTAGACTCAGGAATCAGTCAGACAGACTGCGTTGTAACGTCCAGACACCTAACTGTCTGTGAGTCATTTGAGTCTGTATGTAACCATCCACAGAGAGAACAGAGAGGGAAGGATATATTGGAAGAAAGGCAACATAGAGATAGACCAGAGGTCTAGAAGAGACCTCGCGCTGCATATGAAGTGCAACAGACTGTGCTAACTTCCCTCAAGATATATAATAGGAGCACAGTTTGGTGGACGTAACTCCCATCCCGGGGGTGAACCACGTTAAATCTGCGTGTTATGTGTTGTATGAATGTGATTGTATTTGCTTATTGTTACTGGTTATTATGCATGTAATGATAGTAGCAGTAGAGGAATGTATGTATTGTCCCGCTCATGATAATGCAAGAGGATAAAGACAAGTTGAAGCATTTTAGTAGGGTGTTTAAAGACTCCTTTACGTCTGTCTCTAATGACCAGTTACTCACAATATACTTCTGAGAAGTAGAGTTTGCATATCGGCACAGTCAACGCTAAGAGCGCAAAGTCGTAGTGGTAAGATATCGCAGAGAGGCGGTATCGCATCGGCAGAGGAGCTGCGGTGCGCGATACTGTGAGCTGAGGGCTTGGCGTTGAGGAGAGGATGGGTGTTCCGCGGTGCGCAGAGATGTGGTAAGGTTGGGAATATTGTGAGTAAGTGGAAGTTGTGCGACGCGAGAGGAAATCGTGTGACTTGCGTGGGGTTAAGCATCGCACGGGTTAAAAAGTGCTGCGAGCAGAAGGGGACGTGCGATGCGCAGATCTAGTTGATCTAGTGGCACGCAGGAGTAAGAGAGAAGAAGTAGGATGAACAGAACCTGGTCCAAGACACTTGAGTCTTGGCCAACCCATTAGATTCACTTCGGGTGAGACTTCAGATCGCTTCGTGGTCTGTCGCCGAAAGGGCCAGTGAGTTTTGGGTGTTGTTGATTAATTATAGTAAACCCGGGTCTACCCATGCAATCAACAAAGATGCGCTGACCAAAGCTCTGCAGGTGGAAATGGACGAAGACATACCTGCCTATCCGACGGACCACAGGATAGAAGAATAGCTCGAGCATGTACAGAAGTCCTTGAAAGAACTGACCCTCAAAAATCAAGAAATCTGGTGTAGTAAATGTTCGACGGCCGGACACTCGAAAGATAATTGTCGACACGAATACAGCCGACAAGACATCCGCTTTGTGCAAACTAAAGTATTTTGTGAAATTTGCCAAGAGGCCGGAGATCATTCTACGAAAGAATGTCCGTTTAACATGAAGAACGTAAAAGCTTCCTGGTGCGCTATATGTGAGACAAAAAGTCACAATACGGCCGACTATCAATTAAACCTGAAAAATAGATAGAACTATCAGGCGGTCTACCAGACGAATGCAGTGGCGCAAAGCAATGAGCAAAATAATACCAATGACCAGAACGGGAAACGATATGAAGGCCGACGATATGAGCACCGGTACGACAATCGACGACAAGGGTTTGGAGGAAGAGGTCGATTCATCGGGAATCGCGACATACGACCGCGTCGACCTACCCAGTGCTTCATCTGCTATAAAGAAGGGCACCGATGCGTAGACTGTCCGTACAAGAACAGAACTGACCTTAAATTCTATACACATTGTGGAGTAAGCGATCACTCTCTAGAGGATTGTCCTACAATGTTAGAAAAAATCAATAATAAGAAAAATGTTAATGTCTTGTCTTGTGTACAAAAGCATGATGTATTAACTACTAAAAATATGCATATTGTCACTCACCAAGGCACAAAAACAGGGCCTGATAACCCCCAAATTAGTAAAATTAAAAACACAAATGGTTATCTGAATCCTCTAAAGGAAAAACAAACTTATCAATAAGCCACCCACATATTTCAAGACATTGCACAACAAGAAGACATTATTACCAGTCGACTTAGCACGACACAGCAATTAACTCATCTCATCCAAATAGACAAATCCGTAGCCCAGTTCATTGATTTATTACACGAAATAAAAAGCACTAACTTTGGAAAACAAACTAAGAACATTTGTAGCCTAAATAAAAAAGACAAAAACGATGTCGACCTGGAAATCGAGGGTTATCACGTCCTACAAGTGGTGCTCGATTTCGGGTCTCAGGTAAATATCATGACCAGGGATACATGGGAAAATATGGGCCGACCTCGACTCTATGAGTCAGGAATTTACCTAAAACTCATCGACCAAGGCCTCATTGAACCCATTGGGGTTTGGAAAGATGTCGACACGACCATCAAAGGAATTTCCACTAAGGTTGATTTTGAAATCATCGACCCAAAAGAAGGATCTAGCTCCTTCCCAGCACTAGTTGGTCGACCTTGGGGACGAAAGATGAAAGCCTCCATATCCTTAGACAAAGAATGAATTAAGTTAAAAGGAAATGGTCAAAAAGTCATTGTACCCATTAATCCTTCCCAAGGAGCACCTTGGACTGAACCGATTGATGAGGAAGTCGATGTCAGACAGCTTTACCAGATCCATAACAATACGGACTATACCGAGCCAAACATCTATGGGGAGCTTCACTTAGGTAACCAAGACTCAATTGTTTATAATTCAGATGCTGAATTATATGACTGGGAAATGGAAAATTATGAAACACAAGCAAGAGGGTGTTGGACTATACAAAAAGTACAGAAAAAACCCACCCGACAGTGCTTCATTGTATCAATTATCCCTAAAGTCTTTGAAAACAAAATCAGGGAACGACCTACATTACAGCCAACCAACTTACGTAACACCCAACTGCCCAGGTATAAGGAAAGAGAATCCCCAATTATGCATCTTGAACAAGTATCTAAAAATATTGGATAACATGGCAGACTTCAAAGCTTAGTGGAAACATTTACAGGTCAAGCAGCTAGATGGTGGAACACCCATCAGACAAAATTGCAGACCTGGACAACTGCTTCAACTTTCTTTGTCGAACAATTCGGTGGGAAAAAGTTAACTCAGGAGGCTCAAATCCCTATCTTTGTCCAAGGCCAAGACCTAGAAGCACACATCAAGCTTTGTGAAAAGGAGTGGAGATGGCTTGGACACAAAGATGAGCGAGCCTGGCCACATTTGTTCCCTTCAACCCTAGCCGACTTGCCTAATAAATGGTATAATATGGAGGAAGCTAGAGGAGAAACCTTCTTTTGGCATGAAATTAAAGAAAATTTTATTAAGGACTTCCAGTTCATTCCTCAAAATGAAAAATTGGCTGGGACAGCACACCAAATTAAACAGTTTCTTCAACCGACAGATGAACAAATCATCCAAGACCATCGACAAATCAGGGGCTGTAACAAGATACAAGCTGACTCAAAATCCCAGTCGACACGATTACACCTAGAAAATGAACACACAGAAGGTAAGATATTTAGATGGAATACCGACCACATTGAAACAACCAAACTGATCTACTCAATCCTGAAAGTCTAGACCACCGACAAACCAGACCTTGACAGAATGACTGCAGCTGACTTTTCGGCTACATTCTCACAGTTTAAAGAAGGAAGTCGACCGATCAATGAAGCTAAAGCACCAGAGTGGCTGGATGCCAAAGTGAAAACTAAGGAGGTCGACATTTCAAACGACGACCATCAAAAAATAGCTAAGATTGGTGACTACTGGAATGAACACCAAACCACCGAAATCATAAACTTACTTAGAGAATTCCAAGATGTCTTTGCAAGGGACTACAAAGACTTAAAAGGGTTAGTACAAGAAATGGGAGAAATGAAAATAGATACTAAACCTGATGTCCGACCTGTCAAGAAACGACCTTACAAACTAGCTCATAAATATAAGGAGATAGTTAAGAAGGAAATAGACAACATGTTAGCAGCAGGGATCATTTACCCTATCGACCAGTCGGAATGGGCAAGTCCCATGGTCGTACAGCCCAAGAAACATGACCCGACCAAGTTAAGAATTTGTGTCGACTTTAGGGAGCTCAACAAAGTCACACTCACAAATCCATTCCCCACCCCCTATGCTGATGAAATCCTGAATGAAGTTGCAGGCCATGAATGTTATTCATTTACAGATGGATTTTCAGGATATAATCAAGTACCCATAGCAAAAGAGGATCAAAAGAAAACAACTATTGTATGTGAATTTGGGTCCTTTGCCTACAGAGTTATGCCTTTTAGGTTGAAGAATGCACCTGCAGTATTCTCATGAATTGTTGTCAAAAAATTCCAAGAGTATATCTATAAGACCATGGCAGTATATTTCGACGACTAGACTATATATTCCACCCTAAAGGATCACTGCACATGGCTCCGACTTATGCTGGAGAGATGTCGACAAATACAACTCTCCCTAAATATTAAGAAATGTACTTTTATGACTCCCATAGGAATACTCTTAGGGCATATTGTCTGCAAAGACGGTATAAAGGTCGACTTTGCCAAAATAAAAATCATCCTCGACCTAAAACCCCCAATAAACCCTAAACAGGTCCGGGTGTTATTGGGCCATAAAGGATACTATAGGAAATTCATCAGACACTATTCAGATATGACTTACCCTCTGGAGGAACTGCTAAAAGAAGATCAGGAGTTTATATGGACAGAAGAATGCCAAATATCCTTCGACAAATTAAAAAGAAAACTGGTCGAAGCTCCCATACTTAAATTCCCAAACTGGTCGACCAAATTTCATGTGCATATTGATGCATCAGGGCATCGCAATTGGAGCCATCCTTACTCAACCAGGGGATGATGGGATGGATTATCTTATAGTATACAGCAGTCAAAAATTAAATAAAGCTGAAAGGAACTACTCGACCACTGAACGAGAAGCTCTAGGTATGGTCTTTGCTCTCCAAAAGTATCGACATTACCTATTGGCCAACCCTTTTATATTTTATACCGACCATCAAGCTTTGAAGTACCTTGTTAATAAACCCCTTCATCATGGAAGAATTTGTCGATGGTTACTTCTTTTTCAAGAATTTGAGTTTGAAGTGGTGGTCCGACCAGGAAAGCTAAATGTTGGACCCGACCACCTATCACGTATAGACACAGGGGAGGAACCGACTGGAATCGACGACGACTTGCCGGATGCACATCTATTTCGCATAGAATCAGTACCCGAATAACTCGAAGAAATAGCTTAGTTCTTAGAGATAGGTCAGGCACCCAAAGGTCTGAACACCAAGAAGAAACAAATCTTAGCTATGAAGGCTGCACACTACAGCCTCATCAATGGATTTTTGTACAAAATGGGGTTAGACGACATTCTCAGACATTGTGTACTCGACCATGAGAGAGAACAAATCATGCATGAAGCACACTATGGACCTGCAGGAGGACATTTTCAAGCGGATACAACTGCAAGAAAAATCCAACAGTTGGGCTTATGGTGGCAGACAATCCACAAAGATTGCAAAAACTTTGTTAGTCGATGTGATAGATGTCAATGACTTGGTCGACCTCTGCCGAGCACAGAAATGCCCTTGATATCTGTAAACCCTAGTCTCACATTTGAAATTTGGGCTATAGACTTCATAGAACCTTTTCCTATCCCAGCCAAACGATCAGTTGCAAGATATATTATCACGACAGTGGAATATGTCACTAAATGGGCAGAAGTTGAGCCCGTCGATACATGTTCAAGTGAGGTAGCTGCTAAGTTTATCTACGAAAACATTATCACTAGATTTGGATGCCCACTCACATTGATTAGCGACCAAGGATCACACTTTATCAACAAAACCATCAAAAATTTGACCGACCAATTTCACATCGACCACCGACGAAGCACTGCATATCATCCTCAGTCGAACGGCGCGATTGAAGCTTTTAACAAAACACTAACAAAAGGGTTAACCAAAATATGCAACACCGACAAAGACGACTGGGATGAGAAAATCCCTGTGGTTCTCTGGGCATATAGGACAACATATAAGCGGTCGACCGATCAAACCCCCTTTCGACTAGTCTACGGGTAGGAAGCAGTCGTCCCCCTACATTTTCGACAGCAGACACCTATTATTGCACAGATACTACATGTCGATGTCGAACATGCACGAAAGGACCGACTATTTCAACTCAGTAAGCTAGAAGAACATAGAATCATGGCTATCCAGCATCAGGAAATTTACAAACAACAACAGAAATCCTAGCACGACTGTAACATCAAAAACAAAAACCTGTCAATCGGTGACCTTGCTTTACTTTATAATAGTTGAGTCAAAGGAAAACCCAAGAAATTACACACAGAATGGATGGGACCTTAAGTTGTCGAAGAAATACATCCCAATGGTTCCGTCCGACTAAAGACATTACAGGGCCTAGTATTTCGGAAACTCGTTAATGGAGCCCGACTCAAACGTTACAGAAACTGAAAAAAATAAATCAAATAACGACCTTAACCGTCAATCAAAACCCATAAAAAGATAGAAAAATTCCAAAATAAAATAATACATCCGACACAACAAACCATGACAGCAACTCACTACTTCGACAACCGACATCACCAACATCGACCATCTTGATCGACTAGTCAGGCTGACCATTTTCACCAACGACACCGACCATCGACTTCGAAAGTCCCATCACGCATTGATGGCCTCGAGCGCCGAAACAGATCCTCCATTAAGTCGCACTCAAGTATTGCAGTTGGACTGTCAAGTCCGCCATTAATACACCCATTTCGACACTCAACCCCACCCACGCCTATAAATAATGGAGAGTCGCAGGTTCATTCAACACACCAATTACCCTCAGAGCACCTGCAATCTCAGTCGACCAGAGCCCAAGAACCATGTCAAAACCCTGACGAGTCCGACGCAATGGCACCCAAACTAACCAGAGCCGCGGCCAAGGCAAAGGAGTTGCAAGCGGAGGACACCCCCTTGCTCAACCGCTTAAAGAACATAAAAAATACAAAGGTACAGGAGGGCCCATTCCAGAAACTCTGGACAGAGATCCAAGAGTGGGCCTATGTCGACAATAGAATGACCCAGGTCACTGAGAAAATTTGAAAGAGCAGCATATTCAACTACCCTAACGCACCACTGATGGCCAGCTTCGGTGGGACAAAAGAAGCAGCTGTTAAATTCATTATCAGTCGTTACCATAATGGCCGATTCTACTTCGACCAGCCGATTGATATCACCGGGGATGTTATATCCAAGCTTATGGGTCTGTCCAACCAAGGCAGCCCTGTACCTATTGGGATCAAAGACGGGTTAGTCCAAGAACTTACGGGCTCACTGTCGGGCAAGAATTCCAAAGGATTGATGATCGGACAGATTGTGACAAGGACGCCACAAATCATGGCTAAAATCATAGCAATCACCCTTACATTGGCAGGTCGGGGCAGCGACCTTAAACTGGAGATGCTGGAAGCTGTCGACACAATCGTGACCGACTGTCAGATCTACCGATGGGGAGATTATGTTGCCGACATGATCAAAACCATCTGCGAACGTTGTCAAGAGACGGGAGGTATGATCAAGTTCCCTTCTCTCATTCTCTCAATTGTTATGTACCATATTTGTCCGACAGGTATTCCAGTCTTCCAGGAGCCGACCAAGTTCCAAATGCACTGCTTTAAACCCTTTTCACAAAAAGGAACCCTGCATGAGCTGGCATAGGGGAAAGTCTTCTTGGAAAACTGGTTCCAGCAGTTGAAGGTTCGCACGACGAGGTGGAGGGTGCCCCAGAACATCCGACAAAACCTCCCTGCTGAGTCTCATATACAGTTAGAACTTGATCATACATCAGTATGGTACATGTGAGGTCAGGACCCCAAAGCACAGGACCTCGACTACTATCCAACGGTCGAGCAGATTTTCTGAGAGTTGACCCGACAAGCGCAGACAAAGATACCAATTCCAGAGGCTGCCAAATAGGTCAACTTCTCCATCATAAAGCCACTCACCGACCAGGAACAAGAAGAAGACTACGAGCTCAACTTATACATCAGCACATTTGTGTCGGAGGATACCCCGGCCGTCCCCACTAGTCGGGTACACATCACTGTCAAACCTCCGACTGCAAAGGTAGTCGACCCCCAGCTGACAGAACAACAACAACCAACAGTACAACCACAACAACAGACAACTCCTCCGGCTCCAGCAACCGTCGACCCCACTCAAGTACCTACAGGTGAAGTCGAAGGTGAAGGCCTGGAATATGCTTTATCCAAAGGCATCATTAAGAAGCTGGCTAAGGAGATAGCTATCACCAGGAAAAAAAATCAAGGCCCAAAAACTACAATAAGGTAGGGGTAAGCACAAGCTTATTCTGGCTGACTCGTCTGACGATGAGGAGGAACTAGCAGCCGCAGCCGTCGACATTGTCGAGGATGCCCATGCAAATAAAGTATCAGTTGAAATTCAGTTTCAACGGTATCTGGACGCAGGAGCTCCGGAGGGTCGGCCAAAGAAAGCAAAAACGGCACCGACCCTTGAAAATGTGGTCGACCTTGTGTCGACCCCTCCCCCCCCATCCCCAACAACCATAGTTGAGGAACAAGCACAAGTACAACAGGCAGACATTCCCCCTAAGGAATATCAACACGCCATCCCGGAGGCACTCAGAGCCAGGGTCGACCAGGACGCTCAGATTAAAGATTTCTTCATGACACTTCCTGCACTGTTTAAGTCGGCCCAGAAAATACAAACAAAATCTCCTCTCTATGCAAGCAAAAAGCCCTATGCAACTGTTACGACGACATTCACCCGCGACCAACAGGGTGACGTAATAGGAACATCAAAGTCTGTCATAGAGCCAATCGACACCAACGCCCAGGACGACCTACCCACTACACCTTCGGAAGCAGGTATCTCTTCCGACCAAAGTTCACAACACACTCCAGCCAACCCTTCGACCCCTATCCATACCCCCACTCCGTCCCCAACGCCACCATCATCACAACCTCCTTCACCACCACCACCACCGTCAAAATCCCCACCACCAGAATTACAGCCAAACCCATCACAGCCACCGTTATCTTCACAACTGGAAGTGGTCATACCACCTCCTCAAACAGAAACACCCCCGACCTCCATACCACCTCCTCAAAAAGAAACACCCCCGACTTCTATACCACCTAACCAACCAGAAAAACCCTCGACCTCCATTCCATCAACCATGGACCCAACCACAACTGCTGCCGATACCCAAGAGCAACAGACAGACAAACATAAGAAAAAGAAAGAGCAGCATAGAACATCCGGTCTCCGGATTAGCCTAAGGGATGCAATTTTCTTGGATGACACAGAGGTCGGCCAACTCCTTAAAACTGTGGCCAAAGAGTCAAAGAAAAGGACAGATCAAAAAAATAAAGAGCTTGTAACCAAAATTGCAGAAGAAGTCGAGTTTCTCGGCAGATGCAGGGCTCTAGTCCAGACCGTGATACCAGGCCCTATCGAAGTTGACATAGATCGACCATTTGAAAGAGCATATCAGCTCTTTGAGACCATGGTATCGACCGTCCAGACCCGGATGCAAGAGACTAAGGAAGAACAAAAGGAGGAGACTGTTCGACTGCTCCTGGCCCAACACACTGCATTCTCGGAGGCATACAAGGTTCTACAGGATCATATGGAAGAATCAGTTGTCACTGAGGAAGTATTACGAGATTGGCCTAATCACTATGGGCAGGTCTATCAGCAGACAATGCAGGCGCGACAGGGCATTCAGGCTTTGGAGGGCCGAAAGTCGACAGAGGCAGAACTGCGGCAGACCATTGAAGAACAAATTGTGATGGAGACCAACAAACTGCAGAAGCTAGAACGAGAAGCACATCAGTGGGTTCAACAGGCCCTTCCCAACTTAGAGAAAGTCGACATCATCTGTCCACAGATGAAACGACTCATCACTGCTGCAGAAGAGCAAAACCAATTGTTGGGTCCCAACATGGAGAATATAGCAGAAATGCCCATGTCCGAAAAGATGTCGATCCTTTCAAGTCTCACTACGTTAACGATCGATATCCAGAAGGCATTGCAGAGTTGGACTGACTTTCAGAATCATCTTGCCATCACAGCTCCAGCTATCGTCGAAGTCTGCGTCCAGAGGAGACCAACCATCCGTCTGCACAGTCCACAGCACGAGCAAGTCTGAATGGTTCGACAACAGTTTGTTTTTTGTACCTCCCTGTTTTGTGTTCATGGGGGAGATGTAGAAGGAGCAAGTCGAAGAAGTCGACTTGGCCGAAGATCGACTTAGTCGATGAGCCGACTTAGTCGATCAGCCGACTAAGTCGGTCGGCCGACTAACTAGAAAGATTAGTCGGCTAACTAACAGTCGTGTCGGTTCATCGAACCGATAGGTAGTTATTTTGTAACTGTTTGTAACTTGTATATATTAGGTTGTTGAGCCAAGCAAGAACTCAGTTCAGTTCTGTGCCTTGTATGAACTCACTACATTAATATAATCTGTTTTCCTATCTGTTCTTGTCTCTTGTATCCGATTTATAGTTATGTTTTAGTATGTATTATTGGTAACCTTATGTGATCTGTGAGATTACAACACCGCCTTACATAACTGGGAATTCCATCAAATGGATGTCAAGTCTACCTTTTTACATGGTGATTTACAGGAGGAAATTTACATGGAACAACCTCCTGGATATGTTTAGGATAACTCTAGCCTTGTCTGTCTCCTTAAGAAATCCTTATATGGCGTTAAGCAAGCTCCTAGAGCTTGGTATGCCAAAATGGATAGCTTTATCCTTGACATTGGTTTTTCTAGATGCCAGTATGACCCCAATGTCTATACCAAGAAAGTAGGAAACCATATCATCATACTTGTTCTGAATGTTGGTGATCTTATCTTTATTGGTAGTGACCCTAAACTTATAACCCATGTGAAATCCAGTCTTAAGCAAAATTTTGAAATGTTAGACTTAGGACATTTGCATTATTTTCTTGGTCTCCAAGTCTTGCAAACCAAAAAATGAATCTTTCTTTCCCAGTCTAAGTATGCTTGTGACCTTCTTCGTCGCTTCCACATGGAATATTGTAAACCAACCCCTTCTCCCTTCCAGTCTGGAGTCAAAATTTCTGCCACTTGTACTTCCCCTGAAGTAGATGCCACCTTGTATCGTCAACTTGTTGTAGTCTTTTATACTTGACTCATTCCCATCCTAACCTTTCCTTTACCATTGGTCGTGTTGCCCGTTATATGCAAACTCCTCATGAAAGTCACTGGAAAGCAACAAAAATAATACTTCGATATATTTGAGGTACAATTCAGTTTGGGATTCATTACAGTACAGGGGGGAAACCTTTGTTGGTTGGTTTCACTAATTCAGATTGGGGCGCTGATCCTGATGATCGAAAGTCTACTGCAGGTTATGTTTTCAATCTGGTATTTGGACCTATCACTTGGGCTTGTAAGAAACAACAAGCTCTTGCTCTTTCTTCAGCAGAAGCAGGATATCGAGCCGTAGTTAATGCCAGATAGGAAGATTTATGGCTTATACAAATCCTTTCAGAGTTTGGATTCGAGCAACAATAGCCTACTCTATGTTAGGAGTTCAGGAATGTGTCCTTAAGGGGGATTGGCTCTAATGCCTCCTTCCTTCTCCTAATAGTGTCATTTTTGTAAATCCTTCAATCCTATCCCAAGTTGTTCTTAAGGGGGGATGTTAGGATATTTAGACACTTAGGAGTTAGTTAAGATCAACTTGTGTAATATATCCGTTAGGTAAAAGTGTGTTTCTTTAGTATGCATTAGTATGCATTTGTAAATAATCTAATCTGACGGTCACAATATGTTCTAGACATAGAGTGATCCGATGGTTCAACTTCTCTTAGATCATACTTACCATTGATCCGTGTCTTAACACCTAATTGGTCTATGATCTCTATCTAAAGAGCATAGAGGGTCCTTGGCTAGTTGATCGATTATGAGAATCTCATGTAACTTTCTTTCTTTTGCATAATAAATTGCTCCAAGTAGCTATTTGGCTAGGGCCGTGGACTGTTTCCCTCTCGAGGGTTTTAACCACGTGACAAACATCGGTGTGTTGATCTGTGATCTATTTGTGTGAAGCGGTTGCTCAGGGTGTTCGGTGTTTTGGGAGTACCCTGTGTACCCGAACAAATTCCCTTGACTTACTCCACAACACTAACTTGTAGTGGAGGATCCTAAATTCAAGCAAAGAATCCCCAAAAGAAGGAATGTGACCTCTACTATTATAAATATATGGTTAGGATCTTAATGATGACCTCTAATGACACATGACCTATAAATAGAAAAGTTGGTCCCTTGGAGATTGGAAGGAATCTTTAGGGTGGCTCGAATGGTCATATTGACTGGGATTTGGACTAGTGAAATCATGAGACCATGATCTAAGTTCCTAGGTGAGAGATGGATTCTTTGAAGAGGTTTATTATGTTGTAACAAAAATGTTCCTTAACAAGGTTGCCATAAAAGAAGAAAAGTCTTTCAAAGAGTCTTTGGAACTGTCTTTATAAGATTTGGGTGCCAATACAATGATTACAAATCAAATATTTTGTTTTACAACACCCACTTGAAAATCCAAATACACATTCACAAATTTTTAAATTTTACAAGGGCTTCACTACCTAATAAATGCTTGACACTAGTCCATGTAACCTTTACTTTTTAAGGTGTAATCAAAATCTATTTGCTACTTGGAAATTATTTTCAATCTTATGTTTATCATTCCCATTATTGTATTTATCTCGAGACAATCAATTTCTCTTAAACATGTCATTGTATTTGTCTTCTCATTTCTATGAAATTTTATACCTTTAGTGCATCAATTTAGGATTTCACACCTACATAGGGCTACTCATATACAATATCCAGTGGTGATGGTGAAAAATTTTCCAACAAAAAAAACCAAAATGAGATTTACCAATGGAAGTGTGGACCACTCTATTATAAGAATGTTATATGTAAGCTAAATTTTCATCCCAAGTCCTTTGATGATTCTAATAGTAAATTATCAAAAGCTAAAACAAAATACTATTTTTGTTTGACCATTAACCAATTGGTGAAATCAACGGATCTCTTAAATTTAGTATCCAAATTCTCTCGTAATGAAGTCCAAAATACATCAATGAATCTAGTATCTTTATCATAAATGATGTTCCTTGGAATCCCAAAGTGAACCCATACCATTTCAAAGAACAAGCTTCCAACTTCTTATCCTTTGATGGCATTTATTAAACCAATATACTATTACATATAAGTAGTCATGTCTTCTTCTTTTCCTTAGGAAACCCCAACAAAGTCTAGGATATGTTTTTCCTTGGCCTTGTAGGCACTAGAAGTGGACTTTATAGTTCTTGCTTCATATTACTAGTCTAGTTAATACAACATAAAATACAACCTCTAATAAATATAGATACTTATTCTTGCATCTTGCACCAATAAACATACCTTTATAAGTTATCCATTGTATTATTGACACTAAAATTACCAGCAACCTTGGTGGTGTGAGTCTCCTTTAGGAGTGTTACTCTTTCTTACTTTGGTATAGAGAGCTTCCTCATCTTAGACATGGTTACAATCAACATCTATTTTTTCCTTTTTAGCCTTTCAGTTGTCAATACACCCCTCCCCATCGTATGCACACTCCTCTTTGTATATTTCATAGGTAAATGCTTCCATGTGCATAATGGTTTCCAAAGTTGTAATTTTTGGTGTTGGTGGCCTGGATGGATGTTACACCAAAATCTTGTCATCACCATGATAATAATATGTGTACCATTGAACTTGCCTAAATCCCTGGCATATTTGTGTCAAATGGTTTGGAAATAGGTTATGCCTTTTAAGTTTCCAATTTTGACAACCTCGACGCACTCTACCTCTTTACAATAGGTGTAAGACTTAGCCGACACAAGTTGCATATTATACCCCCTATAGCTCACAAAATGATAAGGTTTGGTATTTATATACCCCCCCTTTTTTAATGTCCAGAAATATTTTAGGGCCTTCCATGAATGTAAAATATTTGATGGTAGTCGAAAAATCCTTACCCTGCCCTCGAAGCATGTCCAAGTAGAAGCACACTTCTAGTAGTGGTTTATTTTATAAGAGAGATCTACCTTTTCTGGCCACTAAGATGTTGTGGTTTCCAAGGAGGATAAAAAATGCACCCCTTTTGGTCATGAACTATTGGTCCTTGGGTCATCATCCAACTAAACATATGTGCCATGTCTCCCTTTCCTTCTAAAAAAAACTTCCTACCTTTGTACAGAAAGCGTCGCCTATTGCTAACACAATCTACTCGTTTACAAATTGTGTCGACGTTATTTAAAAGGAAAAAAGAGAAATATCAAGAGCCTTCTAGAAGAAAGCTCTCATGGAGGCTTATCCCAACATATCACCGTAAGTGGAAGTCAAACCCATAACCTCCTGGGATGATTCCTTAACCTTCTCCAAGGAATCCTCAACTCCCTTCATTCATTTTTGGCCAATAGATACAAGCTCACCCTCATGGTTGAGGGAGGAGCAAAGAAAGTATCCATATGCTGTTGCAATATTCCTAGAACTAAGAAGAAAGCTGAATTCTTGAGGCAAAGGTCTAGTTGGAATAAGTACAACACCAAGGCACCATGGTTGTAATTCCTCCATCTTTATTGTTAATACAATAATGAATTTCTTTTTCCATAAATGATGTCTAATTTCATTTATAACATTTATCCTTGGTTATTTTCTTAGGTCTAACTAATTATCTTATAGTTTCTATTTGTTTCTTGTTTCCCTTGAATCATTTGTAGATTATTTTCTACCTAGAAAGCAAGACAACAAAAGCTTGGAGATGACAAGAACCTTGTTCTGAAAAGAGGTATAGTTTCTATTGATTATCAAGTAATTTCATTGATCTAGGAAAGAGTTTGCATTTCTGTTAAGTTTTGTTCTAGATCCAAACCATTTGGACTAGAGATCTTTGTCTTTGTTCGTATTGACGAAGTGTCTTGAAACAAAATTGGTGACCATACTAGGGAATATCCGTAGTCTTTGGGTTGTTTTCAGTCTAATTTTTAGTCTTCCGTCGTTCTCTCAAGAGTATTTAATTCACCTTGTTTCTGTTGTCATTTGCTTCTCAAGGTCACTTAGTGATCCAAGGAATTTTCAACTTGTTCACTGTTAGTTGAATTTTTGGGTAAATCTTGTCTTTTTAATTATTATTTGCATTGGATGCACTTGGTTTATATTTTTTCAGCGTCTCTAGTTCTCTGATGCACTTTGTTCATAGTTACAGAGCATCACCAACGATCTTTATCAAGATACAAAAAGCGTCACCAACGCTATTTCCCAGTGTACATAAAGCGTCGACAAGTAGAGGACGCACTGGTGCAAATAGATGGACTGCATCACTGTAAGTGTTCATTGAACTTTTACTCAGTTTTTTTCATTTGGTTATTGAATCTTGTCGTTGGGTAGATGCACCGTGTTTTGTCATCTATATGCTAGATAGGATTGGATCTTACTTGTTCTTTAAATTGAGTTTAAAGGATAATATTTTTCCAAAATTTTTGATGAGTTAAATGTTTTGGGTATGAGTACTTTGTCTTGGGTTCATAGTATGTTTTTATAGAACTCTTTTATTATTAGTATTTACATAAAAAGACAAAAAATTGTGTATACACTTGTAAAGATTTTTTTTGTTTTCTTCCTTTCATTTGCAATATTTGTTTAAATTTTTTTTTTCAAAAGAAAAAGTTGGTTTTAGTCCATTTAATCTCAATTAACATTTTCATATTTGAAAACAAACAAACAAAAAAGTTTTCTTTTGATCCTTTTACATAGTTGGACTTTGTAAATTTGGGAACATTTGTTAGTTTCTTCTTTTTATCCTGTTAGAGATATGTTTTAGTGAAGAGAAATAATTTATTTGTTTATATTTTGGTCACAAATTTTGAAGGATTTAGTTTTATTTTGTTTCAGGCTGAATGATTGATTGCGTATTTTGGGAAAAAACTCTCTTACTCTCTTCTTAAATAAGGCATGTATTGAAATAAAAAACCAAGACTTGCACTTCATCATTGCATGGTTTATGAGTCGAGTCTTCACATGACCTTGTCCACTTAACCACAAAAAGATAATAGCAAGTGCTAGTTACGATAAATTTTTTAGCAAGGATTGTGTGTTAGGTTAGAGATGTGTTCCGACGTCTTAAAACATAGGAGTTGTTGTTATTTGCCTGCACTGCATCCCAACGACTGTGTGGTTCTTCCACATACTCATTGGTATATATAAATGTCTTTCATGTACTTTATGGTATATAGAAATATTCTTTCACATACTTGACAATATATAGGAAGGCCCCTTTCGAATGATACTGTCCAGGTAGTGCAAGCTATATCTAGCTAGCACTTAAAGTTATTTTCGACATTATGGGATTATAGGAAAGTGGTAGAAACATGAACTGGTTTTACATCATTTCAATTGGTGTATGCTCTGGAAGGAACTTTACCTATAGAATGTGCGATCCCCTCCTTGAAACTCGTCGTCGATCATCTACCCAACACTACCACAAAGGAAGAACGCTTCTTAGTTTTTACCAAGCTTGATGAAACTCGTTGAGATGCATCTCTCGCCAATGAGTTACATAAAAAATAAATCAAGGCTCAATATAATTGATCCATTGAACCTTGTGTCTTTAATGAAGGTGATTTGGTTTTAACTTACAACCAAAAACATGATAAGTTAGGAGGTGGAAAACATGAGTTTATGTGGCATGACCCTTACATTGTTAGTCATGTTTTAGAAAAAGGAGCCTATGAATTGATTTATTACGATGGGATACCTTTGGGTGTGCCCCGAAATGGGATATACCTTAAAAGGTACCATCCTAAGCAGGTAATCAGGTATACATGCAAGGGTACAGTCCCAATCCCGCTTGTTTTTTATTACTATTGGACCCTGTAGTATATCGCGAGTTGCGATGACTTGACACTCCTGTGAGGATATATATTGTACAACACACCCACCACAAGTTTTCCTATTGGTATTAGATTGAGCATTGCTTGTTTTTGTTTGTGTATTTAAGAAATTTTCAAGATAGAGAGTTTATCCTAACATTCTAGTGAAACAACTTTCAGACTATCCCATTGAATACGAGGATGATCACTTGAATATCCATGACATCAAGACCCTACAACCCACTGAAACATGGATAAATAAATGGATATAACCTCCGATGTTGAATAGGAATTCCCCTAGAGAAAGAAGGAATACCTATCAGTAAAGGAGAGGGGGAGTTTTTTTCCTCCTGGAAACATTCCACTAAGTAATCTATCAACACCTTTGATGGTAAAAAAACCATCTTCTCATAATACATTTTCTGTAGGGTCATCCCCTTCTTCAAGATCAATTTTTTACCAGGAGTCATTAGGAAATCCAGTCGCGACCATGTTTGGTCCTGCTGCACCATTCTGGGGTACAACCTTAGGCTAATATATTTATGTGTTTAGTTTTATGAGTACAACCCAAGTCCCATCTGTGGAGTTAAAACCATAATCAGGTACATCTATTAGAAGACCTTTTATTTATATTTTACCAAGTTATATTCTTGGTCATTCTATTGGGCTTCCTTTTAGTCAAACCATGAATGTTAATGTTCCTTCATCACCTACAATTAGGCAGTTTAGTACTCAACCTGCTCAAACATCAACTGCTTTAATGGGAAGTTCATTTATGCCTTTCATCAATATTCCAAATGTAATTGGATGTTATTCTTTGGCTATAAGTTTACATGTGGCAGGAGGCCAGTATATACCTACTTTGTATAATATATTGGGTGTAATTCCTTCGAATGTAGGGCCAAGTGGAGTTGGTAGTTAGCAACTACCACTTAATTTGGGGCAGCAATAACCAACTGTTTGGGGCCAACCAACACAACTTGTTGTAGTTACTCAATATTCAATTAGGGGGAAATATGATCAATTATTACATAATCCCCCTACTACAAATGTATATTCTGGTGTACCTTATCCAGGAGTTATGACCAATCAATGGTCACAACCTGTTGTAGGTTATACTCTTCAACAACTTGTTGCCTCTACTCATCCCTTAGCTCATAATGCTCCAGTTTACTAACAATCACATGCAAGCGGTCAATATGGATATAATGTACCACAATAACTAGATTATGACCCTACTGGTATTCTTATGCCTTATCAATATTTTAAATACCTGCAATCGAATAGGAAAGTTTTCCTTTTAGAAACTTGGGATTTGCTTGAGTTTTCGAAACTCATTAATGATCCCATCATGCATGATCATTTTTGGCCCTCTATACTGGCTAAATTACCATCATATATACCTAAATTTGATGGCAAGCAAGGAGAAGACCCCAAAAATCATGTTATGACTTTCCATGTCTAGTGTTCATCCAACTCCTTGATGGATGATTCTATACGATTGAGGATTTTCCAATGAACTATTACTGGGACAACTACCAAAAGGTACATTGAACTTCCACAACACTCTTTTGGTGAATTTAATTCCCTAGAAATTTCATTCATTACACATTTTCAATTACCAATCAGGTGTGAAACAAGTACATATAATTTAACTTCACTTCGCCAGTCCACTTCCACTCATATTTCTGATCATATCCATGAGTGGAGACGATGACATAGATTAATCAAAGAACCTATTCCTGATCAATTATTAATTGATTGGTTTAACGAATCTCTTCTTCAACCCATTGCTAGAGATGTTTCTATGGGAGGTGTCGTGACGAACAAACAAGCAATTAGTCATGCACAATACTTAGAATTGGTTTATTCCTAGTCTAGAACTCTGTATGATTTAATTTTAAATGCTCATCGGCCCACCTCAGATACTTTGAGACCTTCCATAGAGCTACCCGCCGATGGCATGGTAGGATCTGTGCAAACACAATCTATGATTAAATCAACGAAAAATCAAAGTCTTTCGACTTCGCAATATAACCAAACTATTTCAAATCCCAAGACTACTTCCACTCCTATTGTTTCCACTGAATTCAATGCAGTGCAATCCTCAGAACCATCTAGAAATAAAAAAAAGGTAAATAAAAATCCAAAAAACCCACAAATCAACAGGAAGATACCAAAACACAGAGTACTAATGTTGAATCAAAATCTAAAATAAAGGCTAAGTTCCCTTGCCTTATATGTAGGGGTGATCACTTTACGAAATAATGTCCTCATCATGAAGAGATTAAGAAATTTCTTAAGAACACATCCACCTCAACAGTGTTAACTGATCCTTTTCCTACACAACAACAATTGATTGATCATGAATCCTTCCATGGACCTTCTTCTTCTACTGAAGAAGTTAAAATTATGTCTAGTGAAATGGTTCACTTGACAACTCGGTCATAGAGTTATGACTTACCACTAGATAAATAGGGTGAAGGTATTTCTATAGACATATCTTCCTCTTCCACTCCACCTCCTATTGATGGACTTCAAATAAAAAACCATATTCTCACACAGTATTACGTCCACCAAAGAGTACTATTTGAAAGTCAATTTTCAATCCTAGCGCACGCTACTCAATATTACAACATTGTTGAAGATTTAGCTTAAGTCCCCTGTGCTATGTACACTCTTGAAGTACTCCAAACTTGTCTGAAGAAAAGAAAAACCTATTGTTAGTACTTGGATCCATGGATTGAGAAGCTTCTAATGTCATTACTTTTACTCTGGAAGATTTTAAGTCGAGGCTTTCTCACCAACTTTCTTTTCAAATTACTATGAAAGTAAGTGGGAAAAATATCCATCATACCATTTTGGACAAAGGATCCTCTACTTCTGTCATGTCTCTGTCCTATTGGAGAGCCATTGGTTCTCCTGAGATCAACCATTCCCTACTATATTGAAAGAGTTTGATGGTCGCGTATTCCAACCTTATGGACTATTGTCATCTTTCTTCGTATAGTCGGGAGAAAATGCTGCATCCATTCATATTGAAGTTGTCGATGCATTGTCAGATAGTAATATTTTATTGGGAAGGGACTGGTTTTGTACTATGCACTCTATTACATCTTCTGTTTTTTGTTTACTCCAGTTTCCACAGCAAGGAAAGATTGTTACAATCGACCAATTGAATTTTCGCTCTCCCAAAACCAATTCCAAATCTGTGAATACTATTCCACTTTTAGGGTCTTATATCCACAATATCAGAACATAGGAGTAGGAATTCTTAAAGGATCTTCAGTTATGGGAGTCTTTCCATTAATAGTCCTACTCCTCCTTCACAAGTTTTTTCTTTCCATATAATCTCTACAAACAATGACGATCCATTTAAGGGTAAATCAATTAATGATTCAACATCCTTAAGTCCACCTGAAGCTGTTTATCATGCCATCCAATCTGCACCTGATGACCACAGCCCTGATGACCATCTTTTAGTAGCATCATACCCTTATCATCTACCATTTTGGTTAGATTCACACCCCATCTTTGGACTATCTTTTACAAACTTTTCCATCTGATGAATCTATAATGGAAATTATGTCCTAAGATAATTTACCATCGAAAGATGCACATCATCGATATTATTTCCTTCCCAGTTCCCAATGAGTAGAAATTTACTTTGAGTCTTTTGTTTCTTCCTATATTGTCATTCATCCTCAATCGCCTGTACTTATATAGAATGTGGCATCTGAGGGAAATTTGAGTACTATTACAAAAAATACTCCAATTGACATATTGGTGAAACTCGATATCATTGAACACATACATCTAGTCCAAAATTGTTCTCCTTTGGAAATAGGAATTTATACAGTCCTACTCAAGGAATTTTGTAATGTTTTCACATGGAGTTATGAAGAAATGCCAGGGATTGATCCTTTAATTGTTGTTTACGAGATCCAAACTTTTCCAAGCACATCCAAGGAAAGCTATGGCCATTATGGATAAAGTTGAAAAACTTCTTAAATTTGGGTTCATCTATCATGTACTGTTGACAAAATGGGTTTCTAATATTGTTCCTGTCACTAAAAAACAAGGGACAACTAGGGTTTGTATCGATTTTTGGGATCTCAATCGTGCTTGTCCAAAAGACAATTATTCCACTCTATATATCGATCAAATCATCGACAAATATGCTGGGAGTGTCATCTTTTCATTTATGGATGGATTTTCTTGCTATAATCAGATCGAGATACTCCCTTTTGATCAACATAAAACGAATTTTATATGCCCATGGGGAGCTTTTACTTACCGAAAAATACCTTTTGGTCTCAAAAATGTTGGATATACATTGTAGCGTGCCATGTCTTATACTTTCCATGATATTCAACATACAGTGGAACTGTATCTCGATGATTTACAGTCTCATTCGCAACGTCGAGAAGACCATGTTGAGCATCTGAGAACTATTTTTCTTAGACGTTGCCACTATAATATTTGTTTGAATCCACACAAATGTGTTTTTTGTGTTGACACCATATGACTACTTGGATTAATTGTATTTAAGGATGACATCCAAATTGATCCATTAAAAATAGAGGCTATATTGGCCCTACCTTTGCTAACAAACATAACTAAACTTCAAATTTTGCAGATGAAAGCAAACATCTTGCATTGTTTTGTATGTAACTATGCAGAGAAAACACACGGTTTCATGCAATTACTTAAAAAACAAATTCCTTTTGTTTGGTATGACCTTGTGCAACACGCTTTTGATAATATCAAACATGTTATTACGCATGCACCTATTTTGCAGCCTCCTGATTATTCTAAAGACTGTTTCCTTTATAGTTTTGCATCCTATACTATTGTTGGAATGGTATTAATACAAGAGGACAACAACGACCAATATAATGTGATTTATTATTTAAGTAAGAGTCTTCTTGAATCTGAAACTCGATATTCACATGTAGAGAAGTTAGCTTTAGCTGTGGTCATCATAGTCCAAAAATTTCATCACTACATTTTACACTACACAACCACTGTTCTAGTAGACTTCAATCCTATGTATTACATCTTAACTCACCAAGTACTGGGGGGCAATTATAATCGTTGGATTAGCATTTTTCAGTAATTTGACTTGGAATTTTCTAAAGCTAGTTCAAAGAAATATTTGGTTTTTGTTGAGCTAATGTGTGACCTTCCCCATATTACTGAGATATCACAACCCATTGATTCATTTCCAGATGATTCTTTGTTCCTCATTAGTACGTGTGACCCTTGGTATGGAGATATAATTTTGTATCTCCAAACATAATGTTTTCAGTCTAAATTTTCTCATGATGATCATCGCCATATATGCCACCGTGCCAAATATTACCTTATCATTAATGACACTTTATATCTCAAGGCATTGATTCTATATTGTGACTTTGTTTAACTCATGAAGAGGGTGAACATGTGTTAATTGTATGCGACTCTAAAGCATGTGGTGGTCATCTTTCTGGGATGGATACAACTCAGAACATTTTATGCGCTGGGTATTTTTGTCCTTCCATTTTTAAATATTGTATTGAGATAGTCAAACAATGCCCACCATGTCAACTATTTCAATAAAAAAAGTGCACCCACCCTTCTCCGTTACATCCCATCATTGTTATCGGTCCTTTTCATAAATGGGGTATCAATTTTATGCATTGGAAGCCTCCCTCAGCTAGAGAGAATTGTCATGTCGTTGTCTATTATCCTACTACATGGGATTCGGTTATGCCTACATATGTTGAGGATGGAAAAACTTCCGCCCTATTTTTGTTTAACGACATCATGACTAGGTTTGGGGTTCCTCATGCCATCATTACTAATCATGATTCTCAATTTAGAAACCAGATGATGTCAGAATTAAGTGTTAAACTAGGATTCCATCATGATAACTCAACACCATACTATCCTCTAGCCAACGACCAGGTTGAGGCAATTAACAAAATTTTGAAAACTATGCTTCAATGAATGGTAGGACAAGCTAGATCTAGCTGACACTTCAAGTTATTTTTGGAATTATGGGAATATTGAACCAGAATAAAAACATCAACTAATTTTACACCATTTCAACTGGTGTATGGACTGGAAGCAAATTTACCCATCGAGTGTGAGATTACCTCCTTGAAACCTGCCGTCAAACTTATACCCAACACCATCACAAAGGAAGAATGCTTCTTATTTTTTACCAAGCTTCACGAAACTCATCGAAATGTAGCTCTCACCAATGAGGTACATAAAAAATGAATCAAGGATTGATATGATAGATCTGTTCAACCTCGTGCCTTTATTGAAGGTGATTTTGTTTTAACTTACGGCCAAAAACACGATAAGTTAGGAGGTGAAAAACTTGAGTCTATGTGGCACGACCCTTACATTGTTAGTCATGTTTTGGAAAAAAGAGCATATGAATTGATTGTACGATGCGATACCTTTGGGTGATCCTCGAAATGGGATCCACCTTAAAAGGTACTATGCTTAAGAAATTTTGTATGTGTAGCTTGTATATTTTTTTCATAGAATGTTTCTCGACGTGATTTGAACCTTTTGTTATTTTGTGTTTAGGATCTCATGCTAGTCATGGCTGCTTATATAGTGTCACAATCGAATGTATAGGTTCCCTTCTATTCAGGATTTGTGGATGGTGTAAGTGGACATACCTTGAATCTCACATCATTATCATGGGTACTTTATTCCCCTGCTGGTGATTTTGTAAGCTCGGGTTGAAGTTGTGTAGGTACCACGACTAACACTCGCTGAATATCATGCAATGATTGGATTATTAACTGATGCCTTATCGAATGATGTGAGATAGGTTGTGGTCTATCTAGATTCATAACTAGTGGTTTCTCAATTAAACCACATCTATACTATTTATAATCCCTTACTCCATCTTTTCTGAAGGGTTTGGTTTCTTGAAAGGTCATTCGAGTGTATTCTATACCAACATATTCCAAAGCAGATTAATACAATTGCTGATTGGTTAGCCAATTGTATTTTAAATTGGTACATAAAAAATTCTTAGATATCCATTTAGAACAAATACATGTGTAAATAATACATACAAATAAGCAGTTTTTAATATGAACCCATGTATAAACACCCCATCATAAACACAACACAATGTTGTAAACAGTCGACTTTATATCAAGCACAAAAAATGTTTTACAAAAATAGTACTAGGGAAATTTTTTTAAGCTCGTAGCTTTTATTATACTAAACTGAAAAAAATCTAAACCTCAAGGCTTTCAAGTACAATACTAGATGCAGACACTGCTACTACTACTGGTGCTCATGATAAAACATAATGGATTGGGACACTCAACGAAGTAATTGACCAAAACCACCTGAAACTCCAGTTGTATGGCATTGGTAATGCTGAGGTAGGTCATCTATGGATATGTTTGAAATATCCATGGTTATTAATTAGAGGTTATCCTTGATCTCTTGGAGTTCTTCCTTAGACTCTAGGTTTCAAATTGCTATCTCTTTGACTGCTCCACGCCTCTCAATAGGAAAAGAACCGACTGGCCTTGATGATCAAATGTCTGCAAAATAGAATGTAAATTCTTAGCACAACAACAACAAAAATGAAATATTGTAAAAAAAAGGTTCTTCTTACCTAGTTCACCCACTAATCTCCTTCACGAAGTGGTAGGTACACATCACCTCTAAAGTCAGTACCCGCATATGCATAGTCCTCAATCATGGGGAGGTGGCCATGTAGCCATCTAAGAAAATATGACCCATAAGTGATCATTGGTCCACCTCCATCATGTTGAGCCATCACTTCAATCCATTGCAACATGCCTAGATCCCATGGATCAAGATCATTAATAGGTACCTATGGAGAGAGTAAAGGGGCACACTCTAAAAAGAAAGATACTAAAATAGATCCATAACCAAATTGTTTCAACTCTCCCCTCTAACATTTTGTCAATTATTCTTTCAAAATTACCAAAAGACGCTCACACCTATTAAATATTGTGGGTGCCATGCACTCTAGAACATAAGGCATATGTGATCTTGTGGTTTAATGAGCAACTCTTCTACCTACTACCCTCTCTATATTAAACGAAATAGTCTGAAGAGGGTGATCCATCACATGTCTAATGACTATTTTTCCACCTTGTGACTGAGCACCAACAGTGCAATATTGATAAATAAGATCATCTATAGTCATTTAAGCCCCTTTTGGTCTTGAAAGTGAGACCAGAGTCCCTCACCTTGAAAGTACCGTAAGGAAGTAAATGTCTTCCACATAAAAAGTAAGGATGTGAATCCCAACTTGGAAATGTTGTTGTTTGGGATCCCACACTTGGATTAAATGGTCTAATAGGGGAACTTGAGCTCTCATTCCTGAAATTTGGAAGATTTTTAAGAGCCCACACTCCCTTAAGTCCATTACATTATTTGGGTCATTAGGTGCTTGGGAATCATGCAATTCATGCTCTCTTTCTTTCCATATCACCATCTTGATTGGAAAAACCTGCAAAAAACTTATTGCATACAACCATTAGATAGGCTTCATATCAAAAATTTCAAGAGTTATACTTGCATTTTATTTTTTTAGGCTTTTCGACCGCATGCACCCCATCAATACAAACATAACATCGACGCACCTAGCATGTGCACACAGAGTGTTGAGGATGCTCTTTACCCTTTCAAGATGTGCATCGACGCCTTTCCCAAAAAAGAGAAGAGCATCGTCTAGGGCACGCTCTCAACACTAAAAACAAATGACCCCAAAAAATGATTAAAATAGCCAAAACTTGAAAATTTGCTATGAAAAGGAAGAGTAGGGAAAGAAAATTTACCTGGATCTGACGAAATGCAAAATGGTTTCCCAATGCTCCTGCAATATCCATAGCAAATTAGCACCAAGAAAGAGTCTCTCTCACTCACACTAAATGGTAAAAACTTTTTACCTTTTACCCCTTTTATGTTTTTTTGGGGTGAAATATTATATTTTATTTTAATATTTTGAAATCATATTTACCATTGACCTTTATTTTATTAATGTTTTGAGTTTAAAAAGGGCTCTAATATTTATTTTGGAGATTCCAGGTCAAATTGAGTGATTATTGGTTATGGAGGAGTTCATTTTTTACTTTTTTGTTACTTGAAATCCTTACAATTATGGATAAAGATGGTGGTATGTGAAAAGGGATCCTGAGGATGGAGTTCGACGAATAAATTATTGTGTGTGAAGACACTAGGTAATGTCGCAAGAAAAGCTTGAATAAGATGGACTACAATAAGTTGCGATGTTTTCTGTCGATAGCGAGATTGAGCAAGTGGGTGGTCGCCTAAGGAGTGGAAGATGATTTTGGTTGGGAAAGAGAAGAAGGATTGTGATAAGAAGAGGAATTTGCAGCACAACCAAAAGAAGGGACTACAAGCTGGCACCATATCTTCACGGAGAATCTTATGACGAAGAGGAGGAATATCGACTTATATCTGAAGAAGAAGAGGAAGCACCAGATCTAGATCAGGACCTACGCCATACCCACAACCCCTCCTACATGGCTAGAACTTTAGGTAAAACCTAAAAACACATCAAAGAGTGGTTTTGTATATCATAGCAACAATAATAGTCGAAATAGTAGTCAAGGAATTCATACTAGTGGAACCTTTATTTCAACAATACCATAAGTACACAAAATTTCAGGGAGTGATATAAAATTACCTATATTCAATGGGAATGGGTTGAAAGACCTTGAGAAACATTGGTTCTTGTGTGAAGTTGTCTAGCCAGTGTGATAGGTCAAAGATGACGCTATAAAAAGACCCCATATGATCACAACCTTTCGGGGTCGTCTGCTTAACTGGTATATGGAATTTTCTGTGGTCCTTGTAGGGATCCCTCATAAGTCATTAGATCAGATCCAGACCGGACTGATAGAAGAATTCAAGAAGCCTAAGTATGATTCACAATGCATTACATAATTAAAAGAGATCAATAAGTTGTTGAATAAGTCTATCTAAGACTTCGACCAAAGATTTAAAACTCTCATGGCTAAAGTGAGTTTCCAAATGTTGGATGTCCAACATAAAGAGTGGTTTATTATGGCAATGCTACTGCACATCCGTGTTCCCTTGATGCAACATAATACTGTATCCTAGAACGAAGCTCTTGAGCTTTCTATGGAGTTCTAGGCTTCACGGATTGGATAAACTGGTGCGGGAATGATGCTGATAGAGTTGCAACTTTCCAAACTCACGTTGCAAATACAATATATCAAGAAAGGAAAATAAGTTCAGGAGGAACTCTGGTGTATTATATGTAGAACTGAAGGCCATCATAAAGACTCGTGTCCAACATTCCTAAATTATATTGCATCAAGAGCACCAAATCCTATAAATTCACAAGGAATTCCCTGGTGTATAATTTCTCAGAACATAGGTCATGGGTCGGAGGAATGCTTGTATCTACAGAAAATAGTAAGTGCACATACTAACTTATATTGTAAGTTTTGTCAATATGTGGGTGATAATGAGAAAGATGGTAGGGAATATCAATTTATGCATGAGAAAACAATCCACACATTTCTGATGAAAAATCATGAACATATACAAGTTGAGCGAGCTCAGGTACAATAAACTTAACCTAGCGGGGTGGTTTTTTTAGAGGCTGAGGACAAGGAGGAGGGTTTGGTTGCGGAAGGGGCCAAGTTATTTGTTATAATTTTGGACATTTGGGACATTTTTTTAGAGATTTCACTAATCCTACATTGATGTGTTCATATTGTAAATCATTGGGCCACACTGTTGAATAATTCCCATAGTTGATTGCTAAATGGAAGGATATAAATATGGGAAACCAGAACCCACCTCAAATTGCCAAACCAAATATTCATAAGATTTTTGTCGAACCTTGGGAACCTAATATTGTTGTTGTAATAAGAGGAGGTACTATGACTGGAGGAGATCGAGGAACACCATACAAAAACCAGAGAGTTTAATCGACACCACAAAAGAAAGTACCATTTGATGTCTGGAAATAGAAGGAAGTGTTCTTTGATGCATGTCATGAGTTTGTCGACAAAAATAGGCATCTATTTTTGCTGCTGTCCCACTATTAAAAAAATTGAAAGATTTATTTAAAATTTGTTTAGCATTGATAGAATATAATGGTGCTGTGGTAGAACTATCAACTTTAGTCGAAGAACTAGAGAAGGGAGTTAAACACATTAGTAAAATACTGAAAATTGGTCGTGAGCTAAGGATGAAATCCCAGATAGGTGACTATGACATGGATTTCATGATTTTAGATTTGGGTTCATATGTTAATATTCTCACTAGATAGACATGGGAAATTATTGGAAATATGAGACTATCATGGTATCCTGTTCAATTACGGTTAGCCAACCAGTTGAAGGCCTTACCTATTGGTTGATTGACATAGGTTACTGTCGAAATATAACGACTCCAGGGCTATACAGATTTTGAGGGTATAGATATTGTCGATGATACGAATATGTATCCCACACTTTTGGGAATTGACTGGGATATCGATAATTAAACCATTATAAATTTTAAGAAGAGGATATCAACATTTGAAGATACATAACTATGGGTGGTGGCTCCAATTGATCATATATAAGGCTAGAGTTATGTCTAGCAGGTAAATGATGAAGCACAAGATGGATATCTGGATCATATCTACAATATTACTTCTGCAATGGACGATAATGTCAATCCAAAAACTGATGGAAAACTCAGTTGGCGAAGTATTAGTCCTGCTCATTGGACTTAGGAAAAGCTCTAGAGAAATGACAAAATCGACTACATGAAGTATTCATGCAGAAGTGTGCAAGAATCATGAATATGTGTGACACTTAGGTACTAAGGTATGTGATTTATCGACCTATGAAGGTTTACCTAACTTGGATGCCTTTCTTATAGAGTTCGAAGAAGAGGTATCTAAACCTTAGCACTTTCTAGTAGTGGATGTCGCATTGAAGGCTACAACCGCAAGATGGTGGGTTGTTCATAAGAAATCTATTTTAGAATGGCCTCAATGTCGAAGATTGCTAGAGATCTGATTTGATGAGAATCTACTTTATATTGGTCATAAATATACATCATTGACAAATATTGTCGAGTATATTAAACGTTGTTGCATGACATGGGATGTATCACCGCAACAGAAGTGGGTTCATCAATTCATACACACCTTGATATGATACTAAGAAACTGATATACGTTGATTGAGATGCGACGAGAAACAATTGAGTGGGAAGAGCTAGATGCCAGTTACACACATATGTTTGGATTTGTTGATGATAATACGATAATTGATGCTACTCTACAAGTGATCATAACTAATAGTTTTGAAGATACCCATGTTTTGATGTCAAGTTTTCATCAGAGCAGCGTGACAGTTCAACATTGGATGGAGTGCTATAATGTAACGGGTGAGCCTACCGATGATGATCCATGCGGCATAAATATTCCTGAATCTGAGGGTACTCGAGTAGTGGAGGGGCTAGGTGTATCAAGTGACAAGTTTTTGAATCCTCTTAAAATTTAAAAAAAAAGTGAACATTGGTTCTCTAGAGAACCTGAAATTTTCCAATATCGGAGACTATTGGGATGACAAGCTAGTAGGGAAAATTACAGACTTATTGCATGAATTCTAGGATCTGTTCCTTAATAAATTTTCAAAAATGAAGGGAATTGTTGGTGATCTTGGAGAAATGAAGATTCCCCTGAAGCCTGACGCAAAACATACCAAGCAATGACCATATAAAATCAATATGAGATATAAAGAAAAATTCAAGAGAGATTTCGATAGAATGCTAGATGCTGACATTATACAACCTATTTAGGAATTTGAATGGATTAGCCCTATGGTAGCTTAAGGAAAGAAAACTGGTGAATTCCATATCTGTGTCGACCCCAGGAAGCTAAATGACGCCTGCCTGCATGACCCATTTCTGACCCAATTCACAAATGAAGTGTTGGAGAGCATCAAAGGACAAGGAATGTACTAGTTTACTGATGGATTCTATGGATACCATCAAATAGGGATTGCAAAGGAAAATCGGTACAAGAAAACCTTTGTGACAGAATGGGGATTATTCCAATAAATAGTAATGCCCTTTGGCATCAAGAATGCTCTTTCTATTTTTTCTAGAATAGTCATAGCTGCTTTTAAGTATTTCATCCATAAATTTCTTGAAGTAATCTTCGATGACTGGACAGTCTATGGGCTAGTTAAGAATCACATTGAGAGTCTCATAATCATGCTTGACAGGTGTAGATAGTTCCATATTCCATATTTCTCTTAATTTGAAGAAGTGTATTTTTTGTACCCCTTTTGGGATCTTGCTGGGTCATGTGTTTTGTCGAGATGGAATATTGATGGAAGTTGCAAAGATTGTGATTATTGTCGACCTACCCGCACCCACAACAGTTAAACAATTGAGAACTACCTTTGGGCATAAGGAGTATTAGAGAAAATTTATTAGAGTATATGCATTGGCCATAGCTCCAATGGAGAATTGTTGAAAAAAGATGTTAAATTTCAATGGAATGAGCAATTTCAAGAGAGTCTATATGTTCTTAAAAATAATATGGTTACATCGCCTATATTGGTATTTCCTAACTGGAAAAAGGACATGTACATGTCGACGCGTCATCTATCATGCTCGACGCTGTACTTTCACATCCATGTGAGGGTTCTATTGATCACCCTAGTGCATTTTCTAATAGAAAAATGTTGACAACAAAAATAACTATACCACTACTGAGAGGGAAGGACTTTCTATGGTATATACTCTCCAAAAGTTTTGACATCATTTGATGGGGGGACATTTCAAGATGTACACAAACCATTCTGCATTGAAGTATTTGACCAGTAATCCAGTGTTGGGGGGGAATATTTGTTGGTGGTTTCTCCTATTCCAAGAGTTTAAATTTGAGATTATTGTCAAGACGAATTGAATGAATTTAGGACCGGACCATCTGTCGAGGTTAGAAAGTGGAGAAGAGCCTGTTATTCTTAACGATAATATTCCTGATGCATATTTGTTTGTAGCTAAGATGGTTTATGATCACTACAATGATATTGTACATCTCTTAACTATTGCATATGCACTATAAGGATTTACTACAACATAGAAGAAGCAATTAATTGTAAAAGTTGTATATTTCCAGCTGATCGCTAGGAAATTGCATAAAATGGTACCAAATGAAATTCTTCGTCACTATCTTTTGGAACCTGAGTGATTGATGGTTTTGAATGAAGCACGTGCTGGTGTTGCAGGAGGTCACTATGCAAGAAAAATGACAGTGTACAAGATTTTACAAGCAGGATAAGGTGGTCTACTATGGATGCAGATGTTAGAGACTATTGTCGCAGATGTGATATTTGTTAAAGAAATGGAAAGCTGTCCCGATGAGATGAGATGTTTATGGTACCACAAGTGATGTTACATGCATTTGATAAATGTGATCTTGACTTTGTGGGTCCAATTAATCCATGAAGAAAACGGATGGGTGCACGCTATATGATCACTACGACAAACTACCAGGATAGATGGACTGAAGCAATATCAGTAAGAGATTGTACTGCTGTGACTGCTACAAGATTTTTATTATACCATGTTGTGACCCGATTTGGATGCCCAAAAATTTGGTAAGTGATCAAGGTACACATTTCATGAACCAACTGATTGACAAGTTAACTGAGGAATTTCAGATTCAGCACCGGAAGACAACACCATATCACCCACATGTAAACGGTTATGTTGAAGCATTCGATAAGTTATTGGAGAATGCATTGACAAAAATATGTAATGTTCATAGGGATGATTGGGATCATAATATACCTATAGTATTATGGGATTATCACATAACCTGCAAAAATTTGTCAGGACAAATCCCGTCCAGATTGGTTTATGGATAAGAGGTTGTCATGCCACTAGAATATATTGTACCTAGTCTCAGGATAACTACATTTACTAAGATGACAAATGTTGGCGCAGTAGAAGAAATATTATCGTAGCTGGTTCAGTTGGATGAAGATTGATTTGTCGCAAGCCATCATCAACCTATTGAGAAGGATAAACATAAGGCCTAACATGACCATCCTATTAAATTTAAGCAGTTTCAGATCTTGTCCTTTTATATCACAGTAAATTTTTGAAGCATCCTGGCAAGCTTCAAACACATTGGCTGGGACCATATGTTGTCATCTGTATCACTTATGGAGGAGCGAATCAGTTACATAAGTTATATGGCACACCCTTAAATGGGTTGGTGAATGGAATTTGTCTAAATCCTTATTACGGTAGCCACACTTCACTCAATTGAAAAGAGAAGTTATCAATTAAAAAAAAATTATGACGTCGTCACAATTTTATGATTTTGGCACGAGTTCAAAAAATGTCGCAAGCGTAGCATGCTGTCGCAGACTATACATCTATCACAAGAGAATTGATTTCGCAAGATAATTGTTGTCGAACAATGAAATTTGGTCGCAAGTGATAGTTGGGCGATAGTTAATTTAAGGTAACAAGAGGTTTTGGCGGCATGCTTTTAGGTCACATATGCCATTTATGCATAATAACTACCTGCTATCATGAAAAGTGACGTGATGGTTTGATTGGCGGTTTATTGAAATGATGGGAAAGATTGCCCAATATGACATAATTAGCCACCACCTTGTCCATTTATTGCAAACCCACGGGAGTGAACGAATTCCTGCATGCGTAAACCTATTTCATCTTCGCACCGAAGTCTATTCATTCATTTATATCCAACTGACTAACTCTTGAGTCGAGCTATCTACATGCAACTACTTCGAAGTTGAATCCATATAATTACCATGGAAATCATTGTGACGCGCACTAACACTATTCACAGATCTAGCATGGAGGCTCCCCCTCCCATGCCTATTATCAAAGAAGCCCCAGAAGTTGTGCCACGACTGACGCCAGATGGCCCATCAAGAAGGAGGCGGAATGGCCATGAAAATGTTCCTCAAAGACAAAAATATACCCACGATGCTAAAGCATTAGGATCTGGGTTGGTGACCCTGTTTCCTATATACATTCCTCCAAGGATAGGTGAGGATCCTAGTGTCATTATTAATACAAATGCCAAGTATCCACTGGTTAAGCCAACTATCTCAAAATGCGTCCATGTGACGACATACATTCTGCCGAATCTTAAGAAAATGGGATTCATAGACCATGATATGTGGAACTTCCCTGAACTTGCTATGTCGCGGTACATGACCTCTGTGTGAGAGACTAGAGAAGGGAAAGAGGAATGGACAAGTCAGGAATATTGTCGCTGATGCACATGCCCCATTTTGGCCGCATCACATAAGTAAATACGTGCGTTAAGCAATTGCTGGTCTGTTTCCATGGAGGCTGTCTCTAGTTGGATCGATGAATTTTGGTGGATGTTGACCTAATAGCTTTAATAACCAGACTTCCTCTTGCAAGGGTCGAATCCTCGCCATTATTCACTAGAAAGGAACAAGACCCGAGCCTCATCAACTAGATGAAAGAAAAATACAACTTGTCCAGATATAAGAAAGTCTTATCCATTTCCTCTACTAATGACAATGTTGTTTGGTTCACAACAAAGGTATCATCAAGCAATTTCTCAAGAAGATGCGACTGAATCGATGTACATCTGGAACGATTTTTGCAATAGAGCAGTGTGTTGCGGTGTCCATATGAATTGGTTGACCCTACTTGTTGAATGAATTGTTAGCATATGCTACTGATGCTCAGGAGAAGGGTTCTCATTTTACCTATTCTTGGTTACTAAATTTGATATCATTTGTTACATGGGCCAAGGCACTGCACTACCATGGGGTGGACGTTCCTATGCCATGTCGAGGGGCGTGATACCAAAACCTCTAGTATGAGAAGGAAAATCCATGCCGGTAGAAGGGCCGTAATGTTGAATTTGACCTACATGGCGATGAACCGAGATATCACATTGGGAAACATGAAAGGATTACTACAGAGATTGTCCAGCAGTTCCGCAATATTATCATATTTTGGTCGAGACTCACCACATCTACTTATAGCCTCAATGAGACCCTGAAAATCAATGGCTAACCATTCAATTTAAGCTAATAAAATAAGACATTGAAACAATTGTTGGGGACTAGCCCAAAGAGGGGAAACAACCTGTAGAAGATGATCAAATATCTGCTGAAATTGACCCACGACAGCATGGGACGTCAATTAGGGAGGATATCCACGAGGAGAATAAATCCCACACAACTTCCTGTATGAAAGCAAAGTAGAATCCAGTATGAATGCAATGGATCCAGGATTGGATGATAAGAGAAAAAGATCCAAAGAATAAAATAAGGGTCATAAGAAGCGGAAGGCCAACAAAACATCTGGAACTGTTGGCCTTACCAATGACAACTAAAATTTCATTTCTGATTGAATGAAGGATGTGACTAACGCGACTTGTAAGAATATTGATGAAAGACATATTGATTTGGTCGGGGGAATTACAAAATTATTGCAGACTCTCTATTTCTCAGTAAAGGAAGTTAGAGTAGTAGTTGAGCGGGAACCGTTTCTGATTGTGTTGTAGGAAGAAGATCGTCCTTCTGAAGCTCAACCTATAGAGGTACCTGCGACACCCCAAGTAGAAATTTTCAAGTGATTTCTAAGGCACTTGATTTGGGTACACCAGAGCATAATGATATGATCAAAGACATTGGTCATGTAAGTATTGATTTTTCTCCAATTCCTATGTATCTATTGCATAATATTTAGTAGGTTGCAGTGGAAAAGTTGAAGGCACTAGAGAACGTAGTGTTTGAACAACTCAAACATTCAAAGAATACCATTACATCACTTAAAAACAAAGTAAAAGATATGGAGCATAAATCACAAAGATGACAGGAATACGAGCAAAGGTTGGAGCAGGTTGTCGCACTTTCCTGCCATGAATTCTATGAAGAGGGAATTATGGCTGAAATGATCCTAGAGGCCAAATTTTTTTGACTTGGGGAGGTAGCTATTGACCTCCACAAATGAGTTGCAGAACTAGAAACAAAGATGACTCCTAGTACACCCCCTAAGGTACAAGAAGACAGATAGAAAGAAATAACTGAAACTATGCAGAATATTCAGGAGACCGAGGCACTTTGTGCCAAAGCATATGCACAAGTTTCTCATTCATGGGAAGCCTGATGGATGATACAGAGTTGGAGCAAGTGGCAGAGAAACTTCATACCGCAGAAGAAAATTTGAATGGGATCAGGAATGAATTGAAGAAATTATCCCCGGTTGAGAAGATGAGAAAGGATATTGAATTAAAAGCATTACAACAACATGTTTCTAAGCCATGAACAAAACAACAATGACAAACATAATGTGTCACATAAATCCAGGTTGAAGCAGAACAAGTTACAGGATCCATCCACCTGGTCCATGAGTGGGTTTGACAAGCGATCAATGTGAAGGGAGTAGCAACTTCAAAACATGTCAGTTCCAAACTTATTGAACAAATACAAAAGATAAAGGAAGATGTGCAACGAGAATTAGAAGTGGTAATGAAGATCTGTTAGTAGTTTTCGAGTAAACCCAACTCGACATAAATTTCTAGATATAGTGGCTCAAAATGAGCCATAAGTGAGTGTTGAGGGAAAACAGGCCATAGGAAAAGACAAAAGAGTTTTGGTCGAGAAGATGAAGAATCTGATCGTAAAGCGAACAAGACCATGACTAAAACTCCTGTGATGAAAAAGGTGAAGAGTAAATTGAATAGGTAGTTTGACATATTTTTTTTATAGAAGTTAGTAAAGTTAGATTAATAGTGTATTTTCAGAATGGAAATAATTGTAAAGTGGGTAGATAATGCTTGTATTAATACAATGGTATGTTTTGAGTTTGTAAGAACAACTAGTCAATTGTCAGTTAAGAACCAGTTGATGGTGAAAGCAAGAATTGTAAAAAGCATATAAGGTTGATCCAATATGTGTGCGAATGACTAGAGAGGGACTTGGATGGAACATAATAGAGAGACTAGAAAAAGGAGAAGTTAGGAAGACATGGGAGCATGAGAAGGAAAAACACTTCATTTATTGTAAAGAAGATCATGAGAGAAGTTTGCAAGCTGTGTGCATAGATGGAAGGAGTTCAAAATATCATTCATGCCAGATGAAGAGCTCCTTTGTGGCTTTTCCGGTATGGGTTTCCACATTAATTATGTGTCTTTTATCTGTGTGTTTACTGTGTATGAATCCTTATAATCTTGTCAAACAAATAATTATATAAAGTTGTGGAATGTCAATTGATGTGTTAAAATCTATATATTTTATATGCTATCTATGCATGTCAACAAATCAGTCTACTTTATTCACTGGTTTGTATGTGTCGACGGAAGTACATCCTTTAGTTTCAGTCGAGTGGCCTGATTATGCTATGATGAAGAAATACTATTCCATAACTGCAGAAGCCTGGTTCTGGCATTCCCCATAGATATCTCCGGTGAGACCTCACTTGCATCGCAGATGTTGCCGATGGAGCTACACTTTGTCGGACTGATATCTTGGGATTTGTTGATGGATATGGAAGTTTGAACCTGCAAAGTCCTTGTTCAACACTTTAACTCATGTCCTTTTTCCTTGACTTCCAACCTACATATGTCAAAGTTTTTCACCTATCATATTGCTCTAGCTTCATACTTTGGGGGGAAATATGTTACACCAAAATATTATTCCCTTGAAATTTCCTAAATCCCTTGAGTATTTGAGTCAAATGGTTTAGAAAGAGGTTCTTCCTTATACGTTGTCAATTTTGGTAACCTTGACGCACTCTACCTCTTTACAATAGGCGTCAGACTTGGCCAAGACTTGTTGCATATTAACAATAAATTTTAGTGACGCTTGCTTCCTTTGTACAGAAAGTGTCGCCTCACCCTGATGCCATCTGCTCATTTACAAAGTGCGTTGATTCTCTTTAAAATGAAAAAAGAGAAGCATCCGGAGCCTTATAGAAGAAATCTCTTGTGGAGGCTTATCCCAACATATTAACAGAATTGGAAGTCGAACCCTTAACTTCTTGGGACGATCCATTAACCTTATAAAAGGAATTCTCAACTCTCTTTATCCCTTTTGGCTTATAAATGAAAGCTCACCCTCATGGTCGAGGGAAGAGAGAAGAAGGTATCCATATGCTGCTAAAATATTCTCAGAACTAAGAAACAAGGTTGAATTCTTGAGGCAAAGGGATAGTTGGAAGAAGTACAACACCTCGACATCATGGTTGTAATTTCCCCATATTTATTGTTGATATAGTAATGACTTTATTTTTCCATTTATGATGTCTAATTTAATTTATAGCATTTCTCCTTGTTTATTTGCTTAGGTCTAACAAATTATCTTGTAGTTTCTATTTGTTTCTTGTTTCCATTGAATCTTTTGCATATTATTTTCTTCTTAGCAAGCGAGACAAGAAAATATTGGAGATGACAAGAACCTTCTTATAAAAATAGGTATATATTCTATTGATTATCAAATAATTTGATTGATCTAGTAAAGTTTTTGCATTTCTATTAAGTTTTTTTCTAGATCCAAACCATTTGGACTAGAGATTTTGTCTTTGTCCACATTGACGAAGTGTCTTGAAACAAAATTGGTGACCATACTAGTGAATATCCATAGTATTTGGGTTGTTTTCGGTCTAATTTTTAGTCTTCCTTTTGTTTTCTCAAGAGTATTTATTTCACCTTGTTTCTGTTGTAATTTGCTTCTCAAGGTCACTCAATGATCCAAGGAATTTTCAGCTCATTCACCGTTAGTTGAATTTTTCGGTAAATCTTGTCTTTGTAATCATTATTTGTGTTGAATGGACCTAATTTATATTTTTTCAGTGTCTCTAGTTCTTTGACACACTTTGTTCATAGTTACGGAGCATCGCCAATTCTCTTTACCAAGATACAAAAGGCATCATCGACACTATTTCCCAGTGTACATAAAACGTCGACAAGGTGAGGGCGCATTGGTGCAAATAGACAGACTATGTCACTGTAAGTGTTCGTTGTCCTTTCACTCATTTTTTTTAATTTGGTTATCGAATCTTGTCCTTGGGTATATGCACCATGTTTTGTAGTTTATATGCTATACATGATAGGATCTTACCTGATCTTTTAATTGAGTTTAGAGGATTAGATTTTTGGAAAACTTTCATGAGTTAGATGTTTTGGGTATGAGTACTTTGTATTGGATTCATTGTCTATTTTTATATATCTATTTTATTATCAGTGTTTACACAAAAGTAAAAAAAATTATACACTTGTAAATATTTTTTTTTGTCTTCTTCCTTTCATTCGCAATATTTTTTTAAAAGAAAATTTCAAAAGAAAAAAATGGTTGTTGGCCAGGGGTTTTGGATACATTAGTTTCACAACATCGCGGATGCTGCACAAGCTCAAAGACACCACACAAGTGGAAGATGGCGCGCAAGGCGGGAAATATAATATTTTGTGTAATTTTGTGTCACACTTTGTAGTTTTGGACCATATTTTGTGGAAATTGGTCATTATTTTGAAGAATAGGTTAACAATTAGTTAGAAGTTGTCTAAGTGGACCTTGAATGTAAAGGCACAAGCCTACAAGTAGATGTTGAATTGCAAATGTTATTAATCCATGTATGAGCGACCTTAGTGCCTTTTTGAGTACTTTTGAGAGCACTTGTTGAACTATGAACTGTTTTGAATCTGTGATTTTGCGTAGAAGTAATATGACAAGATGGAGGTTGATTTGAATCATTGTGTTCTTTTCTGTTTTACTCTATTAATGTTTTCTGCAACTCAATAATGAATGCTATGTGTATCGATGACATGGATCTATGATGCGATGTTTCCCTGTTTTAAATGAAATTACCATGTTCGATCTGTTTGCACATCAGTATGCTTACGAAAGTTATGATTGAATGATGCGATATGTTGAATAAAAATGATGAATGATTCTGTTAATGCTTAAGTAAATGGTCAAATCTATTAATGTTGTGCTAAGTTGTTAAGTTGATGTCACATTGTCCTCTCCTATTCTACGGAAACTTAGTTCTAGTAGCTCTTCCTCGAACATCTCGGGTGAGACATCATCCGCTCTGTGGGTGTTGCTGGACAGGGTAAAACCTGTCTGGGCCGGTCCTCAAGGAGATCATGGTGGTACGATTGTCGACAGAGTGTGAACCCTTCTCGACTAGTTTTGTTGGGTAGATTTGTTCCAACAAGTGGTTCCGTTCTGGGGACCTTGTTGCGACTGACGGAAGGACACGTGACATCCGACGAGACCAGAAATTCAAGATTGTTTTGAACATAAGCTGCGAGAATTTGCAGAGATAGAAAATCAGAACCCTATACTGACAATGGATAAGTGGTTGGCAAGATACATACACGACGGTCCACACGAGTATTTTTCTCCGAATTCTCAATTATCTTGTACGAGTGGTTGGCGTGATTTACCTATCTCAAGACAATTTTCAAGGAGGAGATCCAACGTCCTGGACCCCTGAATTGATCCAGGAGTTGCAAGAAATCGACAACAGAGCATTGTGGGATGTTGAAGTTTGGTTGGATAGTATCTTGGAAATATATATCACTGAGTTTGCGGTTGATACTACTAAGTCCTACAACAAAGAATAAAGGGTGAAAGTATCAATTAAGATGCTTGTCTATGAAAAGACATACTGAAGATGCACCTCAAGTAGTAGAGCTCTGGTGTGTGGAGGATGTGAATAATGTGAAGAAAGGGGGGAGACAAATGGAAGGATAAGGGGTAGATGGTTGCAAGTTTCAATGAGACTATGATGGAAGCTGACAAAGAAAATGGTCTTACGAGGGGAGGATAAAGGTTTCGACAAGAGAAGAGGTAGAGGAGAGGGGAAGGTCTTGCTGCAATTGAAACACAATACCACAAAGGAATACCACATGGGACAAAGCGACCCTAAAATGACGAAGAGGACAACCAGGATATGCCTAGGATAGGGGTAAGATCAACCCCCAGTAGAAATGTGCCCACATCTCCTCGCACTATGCCACATTCAGGAAGAAACACAAGTTCCATGTCAACTTGTCCGACGTGCTAGAAACATTCTAGTAGTAGATCAACATCTGTACGAAGAAGGCTCAGGATCGCGAACGATGAAGTGAAGTTACCCTTGTTCCATGGGAACGAAACTGAGGATGCAGAACAATTGTAGTAGGGTTTTCACCCTAGCTACAGAGCAAGAAAGACTTCCTTCCGTCTATAGGACGAAAGGGTAGGGTTCCTATGAGAATGGAAGAACAAAAAGGAAATGAAACAAAAATAAAAAAACCCCTCTGCACACAAGGTTAGGGTTTAAAATCTAAGACCCTGCATACAACTGTTAATAGACTAAAAGACCTGCAAGTAAACAAGGGAAACCTGCAAGAACATGTTAAACAATAAACCTGTAACCAAATACTTTTAGAAAACTACAATCTACCAAAGCAAACATTTAAAAGAAAAAAAAAATACCTTCTAGCTGAAATGGGTCACCGTGCCCTAGCTTGGGAGAGCACCTCTCTTAGGAATGGGAAGCTATGGCTCAATGGAGGAATGGAGGAGAGGGAGCGTGAATGGATTGAGAGGAAAATGGTCTCAAGGCACTCACATGGGAAACATAACAATATGGAGTGAAGGAGTGTTTTAAGAGTGGCCCCCATGTTAGTTTTTCATCATATAAGCTAGCATTATGATCTTAGGATCTTTTCACTGAGAGAATAACAAGCACAACAATAAAACATAAGCACATCACAAGAGACAAGAGACACAAAGAGTTTTCCTCAGGGAAACCATAAAGGAGAAAAACCCACAACTTCCTCTAAGATAGAATCAGCACAAAATGGTAAAATTGGAAAATAGTAAGATGCACTCCCCACAGCAGCAGTCTCTCTCTCTCACACTGAGAGAGCTTCTCCTCTCTCACTCATGCGCCCCAATGAGTGAGTGTAAGTGTTGCAAGTGATAAATAGAGAGGCTCTCACTCTCTATTTATATTCTTCCATTCACTTGAAGTGCACTCCAACATGTCGCCCTCACTTAACAATTACTTACTAGAGCCAACATCTCTAGGAGTGTCTAATAACCCTAGTGCCCCACCACTTGTGGGGACCTTGCCTCCTCTGACCAATAGGAGGGTAACACAATGGTGGGGACTATTTCCATGGCTTACAATGACTCACCTAGGGTCGACTTCACTAGGATAGTATAATAACCCAAGGGCCCCACAACTATGGGTACTTTAACCCTTGACTAATAGGAGGGTTACCCACAATGACTTGACATGACTTTATCATTATAGAAACTTCCCAATCGAAACATTGGGGCATGACATGACTCAAATACATCCCAGAATAAACATCGGGTTACAATAGATAAGAAATACAAGTGAATACATTCTGAAGTTACAATTACATCAACACTCCCTCTTAACTAGGAAGGTATTCTCTCGACACAATTTATTAGCAAAAGTCTTCTTCTCTGTATCATCTGGGTCATCGTCAAGTCCTCGTCATCTTCAAGTCATCTTCGTCTTCAAGTCATATTTCATTTTTCAAGTCATCTTTCATTTGGATCTAAATCATCACTCGATCTAGATTATTGTTACTGGATGATACTCGATCTGGAACATCATCACTGGATCATACTCGATCTGGAACATCGTCACAGAATCATACTCGATCTGGAACATCGTCACTAGATCATACTCGATCTGGAACATCACTACTCGATCTGGATCATTACTCGATCTGGATCATCATCACTGGATCTAGATCATCACTCGATCTAGATCATCATCACTAGATCTAGATCATCTCTCGATCTGGATCATCATCACTGGACTGGATCTGGATCATCACTCGATCTGGATCATCACTGCTGGATCTGGATCATAACTTGATCTAGATCTCTTGGAGTCATCATAACTGGATCTGGATCATAGCTCGATCTGGATCTCATCTGGTCATCATCATGTGTGTGCTATCTCGTCATAGGAAGTTCTACAGAGCCATCCTTCTTTCATGTTGGTTGTAGGCCTAGACAACAGGTAGGTCTTCGCCCAACACTTATATCTGACCTACTCGTCAGAAAGGCACGCCCAACACTTACATCTGACCTACTCATCAGAAAGGCACACCCAACACTCACATCTGATCATGTAGTAAACTACAATCACATCAGAAAGGCCCCGAACTCACATCTATCATGGAAGGAACTGAATCCTCTCACCAAGATAGAATGGTCTGCCCTTACATCTGACATGGAAGGAACTTAATCCTCTCACCATGAAAGAATGGCCCGCACTTACATCGGCCATGGAAGGAACTTAATCCTCTCACCATGACGGAATGGCCCACACTTACATTGGCCATGGAAGGAACTTAATCCTCTCACCATGACGGAATGGCATGCACTCACATCTGACCTCGAAGGAACCAAATCCTCCACCCTCGCCAGAAAGGCCCCCAGTCCCAGACTGAGCTACCTGGTAACTGACCAGCTGCCTCCACTCTCCCAGAGAGTGGCAATTGCCCTTACATCTGTCCTACTTGACAGAATGGCCAACACTCACATCTGACATGGGAGGAACCTAATCCTTTAGCCATGACAGGATGGTTCAGCCCTTACGTCTGACCTAATCGTCAGAATGGCTATGCATCTCAGCACTCATATCTGACATGGAAGGAACTGAATCCTCTCACCATGATAGAATGTCTCAGCCCTTACATATGACCTGCTCATCAGAATGGCTATGGATCTCTAGCACTCATATCTGACATGGAAGGAACTGAATCCTCTCACCATGACAGAATGGCTCAGCCCTTACATCTAACCTACTCGTCAGAATGGCTTTGGGACTCATCACTTTCCCTTGGAGGAAACCTCGATCTGGAGAACACCAAGCTTCTCCCTGAAGTACTCAAACTTCACTCTAGCTAATGGCTTCATCAACACATCAGCTATCTGTTCCTCCGTCGCAACATACTGGAGCTTCACTGCTCCTCTCTGCACCATATCTCTGATATAGTGATAGTTGATCTCGATATGCTTCGACTTGTCATGGAACACTGGATTCTTTGACAACTTTACGCTACTCTGGTTGTCACAATGTATACAAGTAGCATCCAACTGGAGATCGAATATATCAGACAGTAGCTTTCGCAGCCATACTGCTTCACAACTAGCTGAACAAGCTGCGACATACTCTGCTTCAGCTGTACTCAGTGCCACACAGGATTGCTTCCTGCTAAACCAAGAGATCACACCTGATCCCATTATGAAGCAACACCCTGAAGTGCTCTTCCTATTGATGGCACTACTTGCCCAATCTGAATCAACATAACCCTCCAGGTTAATCTTTTGATTCGCATCGTACTTGAGCCCATAATCAACTGTACCCCTCAAGTACCTCAGAATATGCTTTGCATCAATCAAGTGAACATGTCTCAGAGATGTCAGGAACTGGCTAAAAGTGTTCATAGCAAAGCACATATCTGGTCTTGTGTTCGTCAGGTACATCAATGACCCAATCATCTGATAATACATCGTAGCATCAACCGAATCTGATGAAGCATCACTCAATAGCTTCAGGATCGATGCCATAGGTGTGGTCATGCAGTCCATCATCCTGAACCTGTTCAATATCTCTACTACATACTTCCCTTGTCCACACCTCCATGCCTAGAAAATAGTGCATCATCCCCAAGTCCTTCATTTCGAACTCAGCAGCAAGCTTTCTCTTTGTATCAGTAATCAACCCATCCATTCCTGTCACAAACAGATCATCTACATATAGTAGAAGCATCATTGGGTTGCCATCTTCAACCTTGTAGTAAAGGTTGGAATCTTCTTTACTCTTGGTAAATCCCAGAGTCATCAGTAATCTATCCATCCTGTCATACCATGTCGAACCTCAAGATATTCTATAGTCACTCCATCTAAAGCGAAGCATCATACTCCCTCTGTCTTCTGTGCTCTATGCACTGAAAACATTCTGTACTGGAGTGACAAGTAGCTTCCTATGATACTAGTATTCTATGTATCCATCTAGTGTATAGAATTTCATCTTCAACCTTGTAGGATAGGTTAATATCTTCATCAATCTCATTATGTATGTGTTTCAACTCTTACTGGCTGCAAATGTCTCTTCATAGTCTATGCCTTCTTTTGTGAGAAGCCTCGTGTTAAGAATCTTGCTTTGTATCCCATGATGTTTCCATCTACTGCATGATGGAGCTACAGACTTCTCTTCAGGTCTCGACACTGCACCTTGACATCATTCTTCTTGAACTGATCTTCCCTTTCTTCTTGGTGGATGGAAGGTTCTGCATCAATGATGTCATTGCACTTGTCATATTATTCTTCATTTTGAAATGTCGTCACTTGTTCTTTGGAACAAGTCTTCATTCTTCTTTGCTTGTAGGCGATTATGTATGCGGTATTTCCTACATTTCAAATGCAGTTGTATGGTTAGAAACATTTCATAAGGAATATTTATACTGGCAAGTTCTTATGTATAAATATATGATCATGCAACTACTTTAGCCAATACAACATTCATCCATATCTCACGAAACTTTTCTAGATTCCTTCCATCTCCACCAAGACAACATTGAGATTGTGCACTAATCCAATATGTCACCAAAGAGGTTTCATTCTAGATAAGTAGCAATGGAGAGTTGTATAGCACCATGAGCTACTTACCCATCACATGCATATTAGTAGTATACTGCCGTTAATGCAAACATCCTATCATGCATGATACATCAACTGAATATAAACAAATGCATAACAAAACAATGAAATGACAATTGAATACTTATCTTTATTTGTTTCGTGGGTATACTCCTTCTTGAGTCTTCACCTTCATCATCTTCTTCATTCATAATAGCATCGTTTCTTATCCAAATTCTAAGGTGGATAAGAATTTCTTCAAGAGTTGAGTTCTTCATATTCCTCATCGATTGAGGGATCTTCTTTGGATGGTGAGAGCTTGATCTTCAATTGCTCCCATCTTCTCTTTTCTTCTTATGGGTAGAGCTTCTTCTTCTTCCCAAAGTTTGCTGAAAGTAATCACTTCCTTCTGGCACACATTCCTCCCATGAATGAATCCCATGATCCTGGGAGGCTATTCAAGGTGGCTATCACCACTTTTGCATTCTTCACTTCTTCTTTTATCGCTTCAAGTTGTTCTTGATTTGAAAGACTCTTATGACGGCATGGTCTCTACATTCTGGATCTTCACATTCTTCAACTGGTTTCTTAAGGTCATATTCTGATTTCTATTCTTCCCTTCAAATAGCTTGGTCAAGGAATCAAACATCTTTGGTGTCTTTAGGGAAGACACTTGTAGTACAAGTTGATTCGTGACTGAATCAGCAATGATCTTCTTGGCCTTGACCAAGTTCTTCTTGTGTAAGGCTTCTAGCCTCATCTCTCTCTAGAACTGGAACCTTTCTACTCATGTAGGTGTCCAATTCATTTTCTTTAGAGAGATCATATACTTCCATGCTTGGAAGTTGTCAACTTAAACAATCTTATCATCAAGCTGATGTGATAGATCACTTTGAAATGAGAACCTCAAATGAAAATAGCAAAGGATTAGATCTTACCGATTTGAGGTGTCCGTCTTGGTTCCGTAGTTGGCTGATCTAGGGTTTGTCGCAAAAACCCTAATTTTCAAAACTTGGAATCTTCCAGATCTGATTGGATAGACAGATAGATATATTCAAATGGAGCTGTCCAATGTACTCCTTTTCTAAAAACAGTGGAGGGAAGCTCCCGGAACAGGAATCCCTAGATTTCCAATTTCTTCTGCAGAAATGCCTGTTACTGTTTCTGTGATATCTCCGAAACTACGAATCCTATGTGTCTGAAATTTTTCACTGAGGTAACCTCGAATGTCCCTGATCCAAAGACATAGGTTTCATCATAATTTGTTTCACCATTTGGTATTTATGATCCGTTTCCCAAGGTGATATGTTAGAGGACTGTTCAGAACAACGAAGTTGTATGGCATGGCACGTGTCACTGGTTTATCTTCTGAGTCTGATATTTGGGCCACCGAAATTATAGTCCATGACCTTTGTGGAACATCTTCAGGAATTCCATTTGGACCTATGTAGCCTAATATATTGCAATTATCCCCAGGTTTCCTGTTTAGGGATGAATTCTGGAAGAGGCTGGAACCCTAACTTGGAGAGATCATATCTCCTGGAATACAACGAATATGAGGCGAAATTTTGGACACAGTGTTCTTCAGGATTTTGTATTCAGCTCCTAAAATTTTCAGCTTCTGAAACTTCTCCAACCTCAGAATATAGCGAATGTACCAAAAATTAGCAGTTTTAGTATTTAGTGTTTTTCCTAGCTCGGGGTCAAACTAGGGTTTTACTTTCCCAGAGTTTCACCCAACCAAATTTCTTGATCCAAGTCTCTAAGCTTTGGTTTTGATGAGGAGAAAAATCCTATGGTGGGCTTACTAAAAAATTCCTCTTCTGTAGAAATCCCTAATTTTCGCATCGAAAACTCAAAATGCTCGGAATCGAATTCCGCTTCGACAGAAAGATGCGCCCTTCAATGGAGAGTTAGCCTAGCATGCTTTTTCTGATAGATTGTGGAGAGAGACCCAAAAAGTAAGAAGCCCTAGATTTTGTAGCTGCACAATGTATTCTTCTTAGGTTAGCTCTGATACCATGTTAGTTTTTCATCATATAAGCTGGCATTATGATCTTAGGATCTTTTCACTGAGAGAATAACAAGCACAACAATAAAACATAAGCACATCACAAGAGACAAGAGACACAAAGAGTTTTCCTTGGGGAAACCATAAAGGATAAAACCCCGCAACTTCCTCTGAGATAGAATCAACACAAAATGGTAAAACCAGAAAATAGTAAGATGCACTCCCGACAGCAGCAGTCTCTCTCTCTCACACTGAGAGAGCTTCTCCTCTCTCACTCATGCGCCCCAATGAGTGAGTGCAAGTGTTGCAAGTGATAAATAGAGAGGCTCTCACTATCTATTTATATTCTTCTGTTCACTTGAAGTGCACTCCAACATGTCATCCTCACTTAACAATTACTTACTAGAGCCGACATCTCTAGGAGTGTCTAATAACCCTAGTGCCCCACCACTTGTGGGGACTTTGCCTCCTCTGACCAATAGGAGGGTAACACAATGGTGGGGACTTTTTCCCCAACTTACAATGACTCACCTAGGGTCAAATTCACTAGGATAGTCTAATAACCCAAGGGCCCCACAACTATGGGGACTTTAACCCTTGACTAATAGGAGGGTTACCCACAATGACTTGACATGACTTTCTCATTATAGAAACTTCCCGATCGGAACATCGGGGCATGACATGACTCAAATACATCCCGGAATAAACATCGGGTTACAATAGATAAGAAATACAAGTGAATACATTCCGAAGTTACAATTACATCAACACCCCACCCCTCTATTTATACTTTTTCTCAAGTTTTTTAGGGTTTTAGGCCCCTGGTTGGGGCTTTATCCCCTTTCTTGGGATTTTAGCCTCTTTCTCCCAATATTTAGCTCCTTTGGAGGTTTTAATCTCCTTTGAGGGGTTTTAGCCCCTTTTTGTAGGTTTTAGCCCCTATGGGAGCTAGTTTGGCTCTTTTTAGGGGTTTTTAAGCCCTTTTTCATATTTTTAAGCCTTTTTTAGGGTGTGGGGGTCAAATGAGGGTCGTGCATGGATGTCCTTGGGTGGTGTAGGTCATATAGATCTTAGTGAGGGATTTTTTGGGTTAACAACAGTACTGGTTCGCGTGCGAGGAAGTATGGACTCTCTGACAAACTCTAGATGATGAAGTCAAGAAGGGCCAGTTGGCAACAACCCTTCGTGGTTGCGCCTTGGATTGGTTCATGAAATTTGTACAAGTTCCCACCGTGACTCCAACGAAGACATTAGAAAAAGTTAGGAAAGGACTTATTAAAGAATTTAGAAAATCAAAGTTTGAAGCGCAGTACATCACCGAATTGAAGGAAATTAAGTAGTATCCCAATGAGACTGTCAGGGACTTTAATCAAAGATTCAAGAGACTAATGGAAAAAGTTAGTTTTGAGATGAGAGACATTCATCATAAGGAATGGTTCATTGCAGCGTTGCTAACTCCTATAAGATTACCGCTTATGCAACAGAATATTGTGACACAGAGCGAGGCTCTAGAAATCGCCATGAAGTTGGAAGCTTCTCCTGTTGGAGAAATCGTAGTTGTTATGAACCAGAATCAGACACTTAGTGAACCTGACGCTCTAGTTGGAAGACATTAAGAAGGGAAAGGAACAATGTGAGGATCTCTGGTGCAATCGATGTCACACAGATGGACATACCAAGGATACTTCGCCATATTTCCAAAACTACATGTTGTTAGGGGAACTGAACCCTTTAAGTTGTGTCAGTGTACCCTTGTGTCACATTTTCCAGGTATATGTGCATGAACATGAGGAATGTGGATACATGCAGAAGATGGTGACGAAGCCGACCAACCTATACTTGTCATTTTGTTGATATGTCAGGCATGAAGATAAATATTGTCATGTGTATGACCTACTCCATGTTACCACCTAAGTTGTACTTAATGGTTTTTTATCAAGTGAGCCTGGTGAACTAGACAAGGATAATTTATTCGGACTTTAGAAGACCTTCGGAAGTACTTCTGGGAAGTGCTTGTTGTACTATATCAGATGTTAATACCCCCTTGGGGGAGTTGTAATAAATGTTCTAGCATGCTACTGTCAGTAAAAGACTCGGTCTCTTAGACTTTATTTATGAAATCGATCAGCCTAGGGTGTTTTTTCCCTTGGTTATTATTGGTTGTTGAATAAACGATTAATAATTTCTGAGTTTTTCACTCCATACCTCCAAAGTTGGGGTGGTCGGCTTGGCATTTAGGCCTATTGATGTTATTAGAGTCTATGTGTCAATGTATAAACATGCTAGGCATCATGTTCGAGTCATATGAACATGTCTAAGTCCCCCTAGGTTTTTTAATTTTTTTAATTTTTTAGATTTTTTCAGTGTTTTTTATTAAAATTTAATTTTTCCAAAACTTAGGCTATTTTTTAATAGTTTAATTGGAAAAATTTATTTTGTAATAAAAGTGGGCCAAATTATCAGTTTCAGTCATGTAGGTGCCCATTTTCAAGCTAAGAGCACCATGTAAACCCATGGACCCACTATTTCCTAGTTTTGAGTGATTTTCCATCACTCAGGTCAGAAAGCCCCAAAAAATCAATTATTGATTATTTTAATTAATAAATTGATGAATAATGGAGCAAATCCAAAATCCTAGATCAGGGGATTCTCAACTGATTTGATTGAAATCAGTCAGATCTAAACCAGATTGACTGGATTTGATAAATCCTTGACTGAAGGAGGTGATCAAATCAGATCCAGAGTTGATTTTTAGCAGCCTTTATGGGGAATTGCACCCTCTCTCTCTCCTCCACACATGTGGGATCTCCTGGAAGCTCTGTGGACTGATGTGTCAGTTTATGGGTTGATGTGTCAGCTCAATAAGCCCCCTGGTTGACAAGTAGGTTCAGTTCAGATTCAGATCAGCATTGATGAACTCTCCCTCAGCTATAGTGATCTGTCTCCTTGGCAATTGCGCCCCCCCTGGGCTGGATCTCCTGGTTTTTGAATAAATAAAAGCACAAGTTGCCTCTTCCAAGCTAGTTAGAGTTCGATTGAAGGGCTTGCTATTGCAATAATGTTGTAATCTTTTGATTGTTGGAATAAAGAAGCTTTGGAGGCCAAATGGTGTAATGCTCTCATGTGTGTGGATTAAGCATTGTCTTACGGCTATTAGTGTTGCCAGCTTTTATCTCAATGTCTGCATTTGAACCCTGTCTGGCTTGAATGATTCAGCTGAATCAATAGGAGTATAGTTGGGCAAGTAAGGTTGCTTGTTTTTTTTTTCTATATCTCATAGCATATGTGTTTGAAGATATAGATTATACATGTTTAATAAGTTTATTTACATGTAATTCTTGTCTCTTTTTCATATATATATCCAGATCTCATGAGGTTTCGTGCAGGATTGTGTGTTTAGCTTTCAAGTAGAAAGGATTGGACGAGCTGTGGATTTAGTTTGACTCCATTCTACATCCAAAAAATTTGTGAAGGCATTGCCCCTCTGTATTCCACTAACAAGTTTCCATTGCAGATCCATCCAACAACGGGCCTTTCCCCTGCTCTTCCTCCTTTCTATTAAAATCAATCTTCCGGTTACCTGTCTCTTCCTCTTATGATCAGATCTAGTTCTAAGAATTGAATTATATTGTTAGATCTAGTTCATAAGAGTCTTGTTTCTTAGATCTGTAATTTCATAAAGAATATCATTTCATAAATATAGATCTAGGTGTAGGAATTGCCTTTTTTGCAAGTAGCTAAATCATAGATCTAAAACTTGCTCATAAGGTAGTTTCTTTTTTCGTTCTTTAAAGATTTAAATTCTATAAGAAAAGTGCATATCTCATTGGATTCCAAAACAACAAGTGAAGATCCCAAGGAAAACTTTCTTTCCTTGGTTCCTTTTGCAAAACTAGATTAGCCCCTTTTAACAATTTTTTACTTAGTTTCTTTTGGTAACTAGCATGGTGACCCAAAACACTTTTAAAGTGTGTTTGGGCACATTTGATTTTAATTGATTGATGTTTTTTAGCAGGTCTAACAAAAAAGAGAAGGGGACTCTGCCCATTTTCCGACTCTTGGACGAACCAGAGCTTCCCGGAAGCTTCCCCCACTGCTGTGTTTTGAGATTAGCTTGTTACAATCTTGTTGTAAGCCTTTGGATCCCAGATAACAAGGACCAAAGTGAATCAATTTAAATTTGATGATATTGTAAATCACTTCTAATAAAAATAAAAAGTCTTTTCGAATAGGCTCTTTCGAGCCTATTCACCATCCCCCCTGGGGGGATTTGCGTTTGTGTCATTTTTTACTTTTTGTTCATCTTTTTTCAATCTAGCGTAGTTCTAATATACATGGTAGTATAATTTGATTTATAATCATTTCCATATTCCATATCTAGTGTTTTCAAAGTAATTTTGATACTTACCCCACGACTTCCCGATTGACCCGCAATGGGAAAGAGATGCATGGTAGGACTAATTAGAAAACCGACATTGTGTATCTTTGTTTTCTTTTTCATCAACTGTTTCATCAACTATAAAAAAATTAACCCCTCCTTGATTCCCCGATTGAGATCCACTTGGATCGAAAGAGGTTCCTGGAGGGTTTTATTTTTAAAAAGAACACCTATCTTAAAATTTACTAAAATTGACAAGACCCCGGTGTGGATGATCTGCACTTGAGTGAATAGAATAATTAGGATTCACTCTCCCAAATTGACAAACCATCAGGTGAAAATCCAACACCTCGATCAAACCATTACGGTGGCAAAATACCCAAAGGAAGTAGGAACTCCTGAAAAGTGACCTCGGGGCGTCGATCTCTGTTACACCTGCGGGTGCATTATGAACAATAGCCTCATAGACTCCATACAACCCACATATTCCTCGTGGGTAGCCATGAAGGTTTAGTTTTGGACATACTCCAAGTACTCTCGGGTATATCTGGAGTCCACCCCTTCGCCTAACTTTAATCAACTCATATTTCACATTAACTTAAAACGTACCAAGAGGAAATCGCAAAACATTCACTCCAAGCACATGCAAGTACATTGATTATCTTTTGACTGCATTTTAAGGCACTGGATATTTTCTTTCTCTATATATATATTGTGTCTCAGCATTGTGCTTTCATGCGCTCATTTTGTATCTTGTCATCTATGGTTGTTTATGGTTAAATTTCAAACTCCTAAGTAACTCATTCAATTTAACATCACCATACTAAATAGTTTTTCCTTAGTAACTTAATAGGGTCTACCCCCCTTGGCTTCGTTAGGAGTTGAGCTTAAATGGAGGAGTCAAGAACAAGGTGACAACCTTGACTCGAGACTTGCACCCAAGGATACACCTAGTGGCTTGAAGATTTCTGCCATGTGACCCAGGTGTGTGAAAGGCAGCAACACTCTAGTAGATAACATACTACTTGTATTATGTGAAGGAAGAGGATCATCGGGATATATAGTAGCCTCAGTCGCAGGTGGTGCAACCACCACCTCAACCGCAGTATGTACCACCACTGCAGATGCAGTTTATATCGTAACATCCCTAACAACAATTTGTGTCATGAAAATAGTATAACCAGATGCATATGGCTCCACAACAGCCACAATATGTTCAGTCAGCACATTATGTTCAACAACATCCGAATCCCCCGCAGCAGCAAGTAAATTAGCCACAGTACCAACAATAAGGAGGATTTCATGGAAAATTCTGAGGATGACGAGGATGCTTCGGTAGAGGAGGAGGACAAGGTCGCAGACTTGTCCAATGTTATAATTGCGGCATATTGGGTCATTCCCAGAGGGATTTCCCATAGTTGTAGTGTTCGTGTACGTATTGTATTGTGATTGATCACACTGTTGAGAACAGTCCACAACTGATCGTGAGATGGCAGGCTGAAAATGTCATGCAGTTGCAGAATGAGAACCAATTACAGAACCAGAATCAGTTGAATTAGAACCAGTTGCAGAATCAGAATCAAGTACAGAACCAGAACCAGTTGCAAAATCAGAACCACATTCTAGTTTAGAACCAAATTCCAATCCAGAACTAGAATACAAATCATAACATGAATCAACCTGTGAATCTATTGCTGAATCAGAATAAATGATCGATGGTTGCGATGATCTCGACGGAACCCAGAACTCAGGATGTTGATGTCATTGTCGTCACTCGCAGAGGTGCAACAACTAGAGAAGATAGTTCGATTCCATAAGTACGGTTAGCTCGAAAGAAGAAAGTCCAATTTGATGTCAACATGAAGAAACATACATTTTTTAAAGCACGTGATGAGATGTGCAGAAACTCCAGAATGTCAATTGATGTGCTAAAATCTATATTTTTTATATGCTATCTATGCATGTCAATGAATGGGTATCCTTTATTCACTGGTCTATATGTGTCGACAGAAGTCCATCTTTTGGTTTCGGTTGAGTGGCATAATTATGCTATGATGAAGAAATACTCTTCCATAACTGCAGAAACCTAGTTCTGGCATTCCCCATAGATATCTCCAGTGAGACCTCACTTGCGTCGCAAATGTTGCCGATGGAGTTACACTTTGTTGGACTGATATCTTGGGATTTGTTGATGGATATGGAAGTTTGAACCTGGGTCAGTAGAAAATACACCAACAATTATGAGTCAAGCAGAATACACAACTCAGAGTATATGGTACTGCAAAGTCCTTGTTCAACACTTTAACTGATGTACTTTTTCCTTGACTTCCAACCTACATATGTCAAAGTTTTTCACCTATCATATCCCTCTAGCTTCATACTTTGGGGGGAAATATGTTACACCAAAATATTATAACCTTGAAATTTCCTAAATCCCTTGAGTATTTGATTCAAATGGTTTAGAAAGAGGTTCTTCCCTATAAGTTTCCAATTTTGGTAACCTTGACGCACTCTACCTCTTTACAATAAGCGTCAGACTTGGCCAACGCATGTTGCATATTAACAATAAGTTTCAGTGACACTTGCTACGTTTGTACAAAATGTGTCGCCTCACCCTGATGCCATCTGCTCATTTACAAAGTGCGTCGATGCTCTTTAAAATGAAAAAAGAGAAGCATCGAGAGCCTTATAGAAGAAATCTTTTGTGGAGACTTATCCCAACATATTAACAGAATTGGAAGTTGAACCCCTAACTTCTTGGGATGATCCCTTAATCTTATCGAAGGAATTCTCAAATCACTTTATCCCTTTTGGCTTATAAATGAAAGCTCACCCTCATGGTTGAGGGAGGAGCAAAGAAGGTATCCATATGTTGCTAAAATATTCTTAGAACTAAGAAGCAAGGTTGAAGTCTTGAGGCAAAGGGATAGTTGGAAGAAGTACAACACCTAGGCATCATGGTTGTAATTTCCCCCTCTTTATTGTTGATATAGTAATGACTTTATTTTTCCATATATGATGTCTAATTTAATTTATAGCATTTATCCTTGGTTATTTGCTCAGGTCTAACAAATTGTCTTGTAGTTTCTATTTGTTTCTTGTTTGCTTTGAATCTTTTGCATATTATTTTCTTCTTAGCAAGCGAGACAACAAAATCTTAGAGATGACAAGAACCTTCTTATAAAAATAGGCATATATTCCATTGATTATCAAGTATTTTGATTGATCTAGTAAATTTTTTTCATTTCTATTAAGTTTTTTTCTAGATCCAAACCATTTGGACTAGAGAGCTTTGTCTTTGTCCGCATTGACGAAGTGTATTGAAAAAAATTTGCCGACCATACTAGTGGATATCCATAGTATTTGGGTTGTTTTCAGTCTAATTTTTAGTCTTCCTTTTGTTCTCTCAAGAGTATTTATTTCACATTGTTTCTATTGTAATTTGCTTCTCAAGGTCACTCAATGATCCAAGGAATTTTCAGCTCGTTCACCGTTAGTTGAATTTTTGGGTAAATCTTGTCTTTGTAGTTATTATTTGTGTTGAATGGACCTGGTTTATATTTTTTCAGTCTCTCTAGTTCTTTGACACACTTTGTTCATAGTTACAGAGTATCACCAATTCTCTTTATCAAGATACAGAAGGCGTGACCGACACTATTTCCCAGTGTACATAAAACCTCGACAAGGTGAGGTCGCACTGATGCAAATAGACAAACCGCGTCACTGTAAGTGTTCATTGTCCTTTCACTCATTTTTTTAATTTGGTTATTTAATCTTGTCCTTGGGCATATGCATCGTGTTTTGTAGTTTATATGCTATACATGATAGGGTCTTAACTGATCTTTTAATTGAGTTTAAAGGATTAGATTTTTGGAAAAATTTCATGAGTTAGATGTTTTGGGTATGACTACTTTGTATTGGATTCATTGTATATTTTAATATATCTATTTTATTATCAGTGTTTACACAAAAATAAAAAAAATTATACACTTGTAAATAATTTTTTTGTCTTCTTCCTTTCATTTGCAATATTTTTTTAAAAGAAAATTTCAAAAGAAAAAAATGGTTGTTGGCTAGGGATTTTGGATACATTAGTTGCATAGCATCGCGGATGCTACACAAGCTCAAAGACACCATGCAAGTTGAATATGGCACACAAGGTGGGAAATATAATATTTTGTGTAATTTTGTGTCACCTTTTGTAGTTTAGGACAATATTTTGTGGAAATTGGTCATTATTTTGAAGAATCGGTTAACAATTAGTTAGAAGTTGTCTAAGTGGACCTTGAATGTAAAGGCGCAAGCCTACAAGTAGATGTTGAATTGCAAATGTTATTAATCCATGTATGAGCGACCTTAGTTCCTTTTTGAGTACTTTTGAGAGCACTTGTTGAACTATGAACTGTTTTGAATCCATGATTTTGGGCAGAAGTAATATGAAAAGACGAAGGTTGATCTGAATTGTTGTGTTCTTTTCTGTTTTACTCTATTAATGTTTTTTGCGACATGGATCTATGATGAGATGTTTCCCTGTTTTAAATGAAATTACCATGTTGGATCTATTTGCACATCAGTATGCTTACGAAAGTTATGATTGAATGATGCGATATGTTGAAGAATAATGATGAATGATTCTGTTAATGCTTAAGTAAATGGTCATATCTGTTAATGTTTCACTAAGATGTTAATTTGATGTCACATTGTCCTCTCCTATTCTGCGGAAACTTGGTTCTAGCAGATCTCCCTCGAACATCTCGGGTGAGACCTCATCCGCTCTGTGGGTGTTGCTGGATAGAGTAAAACTTGTCAGGGCCAGTGCTTAGGGAGATCGCGGTGGTACGACTGTCGACAGAGTGGGAACCCTTCTCGACTGGTTTTGTTGGGTGGGTTTGTGCCAACAAGTGGTTTCGTTGCCGGGACCTTGTTGTGACTAACGAAAGGACATGTGGCATCCGACGAGACTAGAAATTCAAGATTGTTTCGAACATAAGTTGCGAGAATTTGCTGAGACAGAAAATCAGAACCCTGTACCGATGACAGATTAGTGGTTGGAAAGATACATACACGACGGTCCACACGAGTATTTTTCTCTGAATTCTCAGTCATCTTGTACGAGTGGTTGCCATGATTTACCTATCGCAAGAAAATTTCAAGGAGGAGAGCCAACATCTTGGACCCCTGAATTGATCCAGGAGTTGTAGGTAATCGACAACAGAGCATCGTGGGATGTTGAAGTTTGGTTGGATAGTATCTTGGAAAAATATATCACCGATTTTGCGGTTGATACTACTAAGTCCTACAACAAAGCAGAAAGGGTGCAACTATCAATTAAGATGCTTGTTTGTGAAAAAGGCATATTGAAGATGCACCTTGAGTAGTAGAACTCTGGTGTGTGTAGGATGTGGATACCATGAAGAAAGGGGCGAGATGAATGGAAGGATAAGGGGTAGATGGGTGCAAGTTTCAACGAGGCTATGAGGGAAGCCAACGAAGAAAGTGGTCTTACGAGGGGAGGAGAAAGGTTTCGACAAGATAAGAGGTAGAGGATAGGGGAAGGTCCTGCTGCGATCAAAACACAAGACTACATAGGAAGACAGCACGAAACAAAGCGACCCTAAAATGATGAAGAGGATGAACATGATATGCCTAGGATAGTGGTAAGATCAACCCCGAGCAACAATGTGCCCACATCTTCGCGGACTATGCCACATTCAGGAAGAAGCACAAGTTCCACATCAACTTATCCGACGTACCAAAAACATTCTAGTAGTAGATCAACATCTATATGAAGAAGGCTCAGGATGGTAGACGACAAAGTGAAGTTACCCTTATTCCACGGGAATGAGACTGAGGATCCAGAACAATTGTATTAGGGATTTCACCCTAGCTATATAGTAGGAACGGATTCCTTCCGTCTATAGGACAGAAGGGTAGGGTTCCTATGAGAATGGAAGAACAGAAAGGAAATGAAACAGAAATAAAAAACCCCTCTGCACAAAAGGTTAGGGTTTAAACTCTAAGACCCTCCATACAACTATTAAGAGACGAAAAGACCTGCAAGTAAACAAGGGAAACCTTGAAGAACATGTTAAACAATAAACCTGTAACCAAATACTATTAGTAAACTACAATATACCAAAGCAAACATGTAAAATAAAAACAAATATACCTTCTAGCTGAAATGGGTCACCATGCCCTAGCTTGGGAGAGCACCTCTCTTAGGAATGGGGAGCTATGGCTCAATGGAGGAATAGAGGAGAGGGAGGGTGAATGGATTGAGAGGAAGATGGTCTCAAGGCACTCACATGGGAAGCATAACGATAGGGAGTGAAGGAGTGTTTTGAGAGTGACCCCCACCCCTCTATTTATACTTTTTTTCTCAAGATTTTTAGGGTTCTAAGCCCCCTGTTGGGGCTTTATCCCCTTTTTTGGGATTTTATCCCCTTTCGCCGAATCTTTAGCTCCTTTGGAGGTTTTAATCTCCTTTGAGGGGTTTTAGCCCCTTTTTGTAGGGTTTAGCTCCTATGGGAGCTAGTTTGGCTCTTTTTAGGGGTTTTTAAGCCCTTTTTCATATTTTTAAGCCCTTTTGAGGGTGTGGGGGTCAAATGGGGGTCATGCATGGATGTCCTTGGGTGGTGTAGGTCATATAGGGGTTAGTGAGGGAGTTTTTGGGTTAACAACAATACTGGTTCGTGTGCGAGGAAGTATGGACTGTCAAACAAGCTCTAGATGATGAAGTCAAGAAGGACCAGTTGGTAAAAACCCTTCGGGGTCGTGCATTGGATTTGTTCATGAAATTTGTACACATTCCCATGGTGTATCCAATGAAGACATTAGTAGAAGTTAGGAAATGAGTTGTTTAAGAATTCAGAAAACCGAAGTCTAAAGCACAGTACATCACTGAACTAAAGGGAATTAAGCAGTATCCCAATGAGACTTTTAGGGACTTTGATCAAAGATTCAAGACACTAATGGAAAGAGTCAGTTTTGAGAATAGTGACATTCAACATAAGGAATGGTTCATTGCAATGTTTCTAACTCCTATAAGACTATCGCTTATGCGACAAAAGATTGTGACACAGAGCGAGAATTTGGAGATTTCCATGAAGTTGGAAGCTTCTCGCGTTGGAGAAATCACAGTTGGTATGAACCTGAATCAAACACTAAGCGAACCTGACACTCCAGTTGGAAGACATTAAGAAGGGAAAGGAACAACGTGAGGATCTCTGGTGCACTCGATGTCACACAGATGGACACACCAAGGATACTTGCCCAGATTTCCAAAACTACATGTTGTCAGGGGCACTGAACCCATTAAGTTTTGTCAGTGTACCCCTGTGCCACATTTTTCAGGTATATGGGCATCGACATGAGGAATGTGGATACATGCAGAAGATGGTGACGAAGCCGACGAACCTATATTAGTCATTTTGTTGATATGTTGAGCATGAAGATAAAGATTTTCATGCATATGACCTACTCCAGTAGATAACATAAGACTTGTATTATGTGAAGGGAGAGGATCATCGAGAGATATAGTAGCCTTAGCCACAGGTGGTGCAGCCACCACCTCAACTGCAGTATGTACCACCATCGCAGATGTAGTTTATACCGCAATAGCCGCAACAACAATTTGTGCCACAACCACAGTATAACCAAATGCAGATGGATCCACAACAACCACAATATGTTCAGTCAGCACATTATGTTCAAGAACATCCGAATCCCCTGTAGCAGCAAGTAAATCAGCCATAGTACCAACAATAAGGAGGATTCCGTGTAGGATTCTGAGGATGATGAGGAGGCTTTGGTAGAGGAGGAGGACAAGGTCACATACCTATCCAATGTTATAATTGCGGCATATTGGGTCATTCCTAGAGGGATTTCCCATAGTTGTAGTGTTTGTGTACATATTGTACTGCGATTGATCACACTGTTCATAATTTTCCATAGCTGATCACAAGATGGCAGGTTGAAAATGTCTCACAGTTGATAAATCAGAACCAATTACAGAACCAGAATCAGTTAAATCAGAACTAGTTGCATAATCAGAATCAAGTAGAGAACCAGAACCAGTTGTAGAATCTGAACCAAATTCTAGTTTAGAACCAAATTCCAATCCAGAACCAGAATACAAATCATAACATGAATCAACATGTGAATCTACTGCTAAACCAGAATCGAGAACCGATGGTTGCAATGATCTCGACAGAACCCAGAATGCAGGATGTTGATGTCGTTGTCGTCACTCACGGAGGTGCGACAACTGGAGAAGATAGTCTGATTCCACAAGCACAATTAGCTGGAAAGAAGAAGTCCAATTTGATGTCAACACGAAGAAACATATATTTTTTAAAGCACGGGATAAGATGCGTAGAAACTATGGAATGTCAATTGATGTGTTAAAATTTATATATTTTATATGCTATCTATGCATGTCAATGAATGAGTCTCCTTTATTCGCTTGTCTGTATGTGTCGACAGAAGTCCATCCTTTGGTTTTGGTTGAGTGGCTTAATTAGGCTATGATGAAGAAATACTCTTCCATAACTGCAAAAGCTTGGTTCTGGCATTCCCCATAGATATCTCTGGTGAGACCTCACTTGCATTGCAGATGTTGCCGATGGAGTTACACTTTGTGGACCGATATCTTGGGATTTGTTGATGGAAATGGAAGTCTCAACCTAGGTCAGTAGAAAAGACACCAATAATTATGAGTCAAGCAGTATACAAAACTCAGAGTATTTGGTACTGCAAAGTCCCTATTCAACACTTTAACTGATTTTTTTTTCCTTGACTTCCAACCTACATATGTCAAAGTTTTTCACCTATCATATCCCTCTAGCTTCATACTTTGGGGGGAAATATGTTACACCAAAATATTATACCCTTGAAATTTCCTAAATCCCTTGAGTATTTGAGTCAAATGGTTTATAACGAGGTTCTTCCTTATAAGTTTCCAATTTTGGTCACCTTGATGCACTCTACCTCTTTACAATAGGCGTCAGACTTGGCCAATGCATGTTGCATATTAACAATAAGTTTCAGTGACACTTCCTACCTTTGTACAGAAAGTGTCGCCTCACCCTGATGCCATCTACTCATTTACAAAGTGCGTCGATGCTCTTTAAAATGCAAAAAGAGAAGCATTGAGAGCCTTATAGAAGAAATCTCTCGTGGAGGCTTATCCCAACATATTAACAGAATTGGAAGTTGAACCCCTAACTTTTTGGGATGATCCCTTAACCTTATCGAAGGAATTCTCAACTCCCTTTATCCCTTTTGGATTATAAATGAAAGGTCACCCTCATGGTTGAGGGAGGAGAAAAAAAGGTATTCATATGTTGCTAAAATATTCTTAGAACTAAGAAGCAAGGTTGAAGTCTTGAGGCAAAGGGATAGTTGGAAGAAGTACAACACCTAGGCATCATGGTTGTAATTTCCCCCTCTTTATTGTTGATATGGTAATGACTTTATTTTTCCATATATGATGTCTAATTTAATTTATAGCATTTCTCCTTGGTTATTTGCTCAGGTCTAACAAATTATCTTGTAGTTTCTATTTGTTTCTTGTTTCCATTGAATCTTTTGCATATTATTTTCTTCTTAGCAAGCGAGACAACAAAATCTTGGAGATGACAAGAACCTTTTTATAAAAAAAGGTATATATTCTATTGATTATTAAGTAATTTGATTGATATAGTAATTTTTTTGCATTTCTATTAAGTTTTTTTCTAGATCCAAACCATTTGGACTAGAGAGCTTTGTCTTTGTCCGCATTGATGAAGTGTCTTGAAACAAAATTGGCAACCATACTAGTGAATATCCACAGTATTTGGGTTGTTTTCGGTCTAATTTTTAGTCTTCCTTTTGTTCTCTCAAGAGTATTTATTTCACCTTGTTTCTGTTATAATTTGCTTCTCAAGGTCACTCAATGATCCAAGGAATTTTCAGCTCGTTCACCGTTAGTTGAATTTTTGGGTAAATCTTGTCTTTGTAATTATTATTTGTGTTGAATGGACCTGGTTTATATTTTTTCAGTGTCTCTAGATCTTTGACACACTTTGTTTATAGTTACAGAGCATCACCAATGCTCTTTATCAAGATACAGAAGGCGTCACCGACACTGTTTCCCAGTGTACAGAAAACGTCGAAAAGGTGAGGGTGCACTGGTGCAAATAGATAGACTGCATCACTGTAAGTGTTCATTGTCATTTCACTCATTTTTTTAATTTGGTTATTGAATCTTGTCCTTGGGTATATGCACCTTGTCTTGTAGTTTATATGCTATACATGATAGGATCTTACCTGATGTTTTAATTGAGTTTAAAGGATTAGATTTTTGGAAAAATTTCATGAGTTAGATGTTTTGGGTATGAGTACTTTGTATTGGATTCATTGTCTATTTTTATATATCTATTTTATTATCAATGTTTACACAAAAATAAAAAAAATTATACACTTGTAAATAAATTTTTTTGTCTTCTTCCTTTCATTTGGAATATTTTTTTTAAAAGAAAATTTCAAAATAAAAAAATGGTTGTTGGCCAGGGGTTTTGGATACATTAGTTGCATAGCATCGTGGATGCTGCAAAATCTCAAAGACACCACGTAAGTGGAAGATGACGCGCAAGGCGGGAAATATAATATTTTGTGTAATTTTGTGTTACCTTTTGTAGTTTTGGACCACATTTTGTGGAAATTGGTCATTATTTTGAAGAATCGGTTAACAATTAGTTAGAAATTTTCTAAGTGGACCGTGATCGTAAAGGCACAAGCCTACAAGTAGATGTTGAATTGAAAATGTTATTAATCCATGTATGAGTGACCTTAGTGCCTTTTTGAGTACTTTTGAGAGCACTTGTTGAACTATGAACTGTTTTGAATCTGTGATTTTGCGCAGAAGTAATATGACAAGACGGAGGTTGATCTGAATCGTTGTGTTCTTCTCTGTTTTACTGTATTAATTTTTTCTACGACTCAATAATGAATGCTATGCGAATCTGTGACATGGATCTATGATATGCTGTTTCCCTATTTTAGATGAAATTACCATGTTGGATCTGCTTGCGCATCAGTATGCTTACGAAAGTTATGATTGAATGATGCAATATGTTGAAGAACAATGATGAATGACTCTGTTAATGCTTAAGTAAATGGTCAGATCTGTTAATGTTGCACTAAGCTGTTAAGTTGATGTCACAGTGTCCTCTCCTATTCTATGGAAACTTGGTTCCAGCAGCTCTCCCTCGAACATCTCGGGTGAGACCTCATCCGCTCTGTGGGTGTTGCTGGACAGAGTAAAACTTGTCTGGGCCAGTGCTCAGGGAGATCACGGTGGTACGACTGTCGACAGAGTGGGAACCCTTCTCGACTGGTTTTGTTGGGTGGGTTTGTGCCATTTTGTTGCTGGGACCTTGTTGCGACTAACGAAAGGACATGTGGCATCCGACAAGACCAGAAATTCAAGATTGTTTCAAACATAAGCTGCGAGAATTTGCTGAGACATAAAATCATAACCCTGTACCGATGACAGATTAGTGGTTGGCAAGATACATACACGACGATCCACATGTGTATTTTTCTCTAAATTCTCAATCATCTTGTACGAGTGGTTGCCATGATTTACCTATCGCAAGACAATTTCAAGGAGGAGAGCCAACATCCTGGACCCCTGAATTGATCCAGGAGTTGTCGGTAATTGACAATAGAGCATCGCAGGATGTTGAAGTTTGGTTGGATAGTATCTTGGAAAGATATATCACCGAGTTTGCGGTTGATACTACTAAGTCCTAGAGCAAAGCAGAAAGGGTGCAACTATCAATTAAGACGCTTGTCTGTGAAAAAGGCATACTGAAGATGCACCTCGAGTAGTAGAACTTAGGTGTGTGGAGGATGTGGATACCGCGAAGAAAGGGTGGAGACGAATGGAAGGATAAGGGGTAGATGGGTGCAAGTTTCAACGAGACTATGAGGGAAGCCAATGAATAAAGTGGTCTTACGAGGGGAGGAGAAAGGTTTCGACAAGAGAAGAGACAGAGGATAGGGGAAGGTCCTGCTGCGATCGAAACACAAGACCGCAGAGGAAGACCACATGGGACAATGGGACCCTAAAACAACGAAGAGGATGACCAAGATATGCCTAGGATAGCGGTAAGATCAACCCCCAGCAACAACGTGCCCAGATCTCCACGCACTATGCCACATTTAGGAAGAAACACAAGTTCCACGTCAACTTGTCCAATGTGCTAGAAACATTCTAGTAGTAGATCAACATCTATACGGAGAAGGCTCAGGATGGTGGAAGACAAAGTGAAGTTACCCTTGTTCCATGGGAACGAGACTGAGGATCCAGAACAATTGTAGTAGGGATTTCACCCTAGCTACAGAGCAGGAATGGCTTCCTTCCATCTATAGGACAAAAGGGTAGGGTTCCTGTGAGAATGGAAGAACATAAAGGAAATGAAATAGAAATAAAAAACCCCTCTACACACAAGGTTAGGGTTTAAACTCTAAGACCCTGCATACAACTGTTAAGAGACCAAAATACCTGCAAGTAAACAAAGGAAATCTGCAAGAACATGTTAAACAATAAACCTGTAACCAAATACTATTAGAAAACTACAATCTACTAAAGCAAACATGTAAAATAAAAACAAATATACCTTCTAGCTGAAATGGGCCACCATGCCCTAGCTTGGGAGAGCACCTCTCTAAGGAATGGGGAGCTATGGCTCAATGGAGGAATGGAGGAGAGGGAGGGTGAATGGCTTGAGAGGAAAATGGTCTCAAGGCACTCGCATGGGCAACATAATGATAGGGAGTGAAGGAGTGTTTTGAGAGTGACCCCCACCTCTCTATTTATACTTTTTCTCAAGATTTTTAGGGTTTTAAGACCTTGGTTGGGGATTTATCCCCTTTTTTTGGATTTTATCCCCTTTCAGCTAATATTTAGCTCCTTTGGGGGTTTTAAGCTCCTTTGAGGGGTTTTAGCCCCTTTTTGTAGGTTTTAGGCCCTATGGGAGCTAGTTTGGCTCTTTTTAGGGGTTTGAAGCCCTTTTTCATATTTTTAAGCATTTTTGAGGGTGTGGGGGTCAAATGAGGGTCATGCATGGATTTTCTTGGGTGGTGTAGGTCATATAGAGCTTAGTGAGGGATTTTTTGGGTTAACAACAATACTAGTTCATGTGCGAGGAAGTATGGACTGTTAGGCAAACTATAGATGATGAAGTCAAGAAGGGCTAGTTGGCAACAACTCTTCGGGGTCGCGCATTGGATTGGTTCATGAAATTTGTACAAGTTCCTACGGTGACTCCGATGAAGAAATTAGCAGAAGTTAGGAAAGGACTTATTGAAGAATCCAGAAAACCAGAGTCTGAAGTGCAGTACATCACCGAAATGAAGGAAATTAAGCAGTATCCCAATGAGACTGTTAGGGACTTTGATCAAATATTCAAGACACTAATGGAAAGAGTCAGTTTTGAGATGAGCGACATTCAACATAAGGAATGGTTCATTGCAGCATTGATAACTCCTATCACAATACTGCTTATGCAGTAGAATATTGCGACACAGAGCAAGGCTTTGGAGATCGCCATGAAGTTGGAAGCTTCTCCCATTGGAGAAATTGCAGTTGGTATGAACCAGAATCAGACACTTAGCAAACCTGACACTCTAGTTGGAAGACATTAAGAAGGGAAAGGAACAACGTGAGGATATTTGGTGCACTCAATGTCACGTAGATGGACATACCAAGGATACTTACCTAGATCTCCAAAACTACATGTTGTCAGGGGCACTGAACCCTTTAAATTGTGTCAGTGTACCCTCGTGCCAAATTTTTCAGGTATATGGGAATCGACATGAGGAATGTGGATACATGCAGAAGATGGTGACAAAGCCGGTGAACCTATATTGGTCATTTTGTTGATATGTCAAGCATGAAGATAAATATTGTCGTGCATATGACCTACTCCAGTAGATAACATACGACTTGTATTATGTGAAGGGAGACGATCATCAGGAGATATAGCAGCCTCAGCCGCAGGTGGTGCAAATACCACCTCAACTGCAGTATGTACCACCACCGCAGATGCAGTTTATACCACAACAACCACAACAACAATTTGTGCCACAACTGCAGTATAACTAGATGCAAATGGCTCCACAACAACCACAATATGTTCAGTCAACACATTATGTTCAAGAACATCCGAATCCCCCGTAGCAGCAAGTAAATCAACCGCAGTACCAACAATAAGGAGGATTTCATGGAGGATTTTTAGGTTGACGAGGAGGATTTTGTAGACGAGGAGGACAAGGTTGCAAACCTATCCAATGTTATAATTGCGGCGTATTGGGTCATTCCCAAAGGTATTTCCCATAGTTTCAGTGTTCGTGTATGTATTGTACTACGATTGATCACACTATTCATAATTGTCCACAGCTGATCGTAAGATGGCAGGTCGAAAATGTCTCGCAGTACCCAGATTTCCACAAGTACGGTTAGCTGGAAAGAAGAAATTCCAATTTGATGTCAACACGAAGAAACATAAATTCTTTAAAGCACGGGATGAGATGCATAGAAAATCTGGTAAGTTACCTGTTTATGAAATACCTACTTCTTTTGATTCCACTTTGGAGCAGGACCATCACGGCTTTAGAGAAATGGAATAACCGCTTGCATGAAGTGTCGGTATGAAAGTGCTGCTTGATTATGTAGTCACTATGTCACGTCACAATTGAAACCATTAAGTTGCCACTTTATGAAGGAATTCCTGAGTTATCCAAGTTTCTTGTTGAATTTGAAGATAAGGTGTCAGAACCACAACGATTGCTGGCATTGGAGGAAGTGATAAAGGCTACCCCAACATGCTGGAGGGAGACCCATAAGAAGTCAATCACTAGATGGTCGTAGTGTTAGAGACTGATGATAGTTTTCTTTGGAGATGCAGAAGTGTACCATGCTGGGAGGTACAACGAATGGAATAGTCATTGTGATCATTTGATTGAGTGTCAAACCTCTTGGGCATCATGACCAAAGGATAAGTGGGTCCATGCCTTTGTCCACACATTGGATGAAATGCCGTGATCTTGGTATGTATCAGCTAGGTTGCGGAGAGAGATCACCACTTGAGAGGAGTTGACAGTTTGCTTTAATCACACCTTCAGTTTCGCAGATGCCAATCCGGTTGTTCATAATGCGTTGCAGCTTATCTGCAATGTTGTTCTTGAGTTAGTACCGGTCACATATCTAGTGGATCCGCATGTGCATTGTCACATGCAATAGATGATCGAATGTTATAATGTGTTAGGAGAGCCAGATGATGATGATCTGTAGAATATCAGTATTCTAGAAATGGAAGGAAGTCGGGATGTCGCAACACCAGATGTACCGACGAATCCCATGAACCAACCGATAAAGATAAGGAAGGTCAACATTGGGACAAAAGATAACCCAAAGTTTGAAAGTGTCAAAGACCACTGGGATGAAGAAATGATGGAAAAGATTACAGACTTGTTGCATGAATTCCAATATTTGTTCCCTACAAAATTTTCTGAGATGAAGGGGATACTGGGAGATTTAGGAGAGATGAAGATCCCGTTGAAACCAGATGCAAAACCAGTAAGGGAGCGACCTTATCATTTGAATCCACGATACAAGGAGAGGGTAAAAGCTGAGGTTGATCTGATGTTGGATGCTGGAATAACTAAGCCAGTTGAAGAATCAGAATGGATAAGTCTGATGGTAGTCCAAGATAAAAATATGGGTGAGGTTTGGATCTGCGTCGACCTGAGAAAATTGAATTATGCGTGTATGCATGATCCATTTTAGACACCATTCACTGATGAAGTTTTGGAAGGAGTAGGCTGCAGGAGATGTATTCATTCATAGATGAATTTTATGGCTATCACCAGATAAGGATCGCAAAAGAAGATCGACACAAAACAACATTTGTTACTGAATGGGGCTACTTTTAGTATACTATGATGAATTTTGGGTTGAATACTGCACCTGCGATATTTTCTCGGGTCGTTGTTGCTCCATTCAAAGATTTTATTCAGAAATTATTGCAAGTTTATATGGATGACTAGACAGTTTATGGTTTGATCAGGGAACATCTAGAAAACCTGCAACTGATGTTGGAAAGATGTCGACAACATCAGATCACACTGAACTCAAAGAAGTGTATTTTCTATGCACCTTTTGAGATGTTGTTGGGTCACATTGTATGCAAGCAAGGACTGTTGGTCAACCCTATGAAGATTGCACTAATATTGAGCTTACCATCGCCTACAATTGTGAAGATGCTTCAAGCGATCTTGGGGCACACAGGGTATTATTGTAAGTTCATATGAGGGTATGCTACGATCACAACACTGATGGAGAAGTTGTTGAAGAAACATGCAGCATTTGTATGGAGTCAAGAGTGTCAAGGAAGTTTTGACACACTGAAAGCCAAGATGGCTTCTGCACTGATACCAGTTTTTCTGGATTGGGACAAGGAGTTCCATGTTCATGTGGATGCATGTTGCACTGGGAGTGGTGTTTGGGCAACCAGGAGAAGGAGATATAGATCACCTGATTGCTTTCGCTAGTCAGAACCTATCATCTGTAGAGAAGAACTATACAAACACATAGAGAGAAGGTCTGATGATGGTATATGCACTATAGAAGTTTAGGAATTACCTATTGGGTGGTCATTTTAATATGTTTACGGACCATTCTGCTTTAAATTACCTATTCAATAATCCTGTGTTGGGGGGGAAGACATGTTGCTAGCCACTTCTCTTTCAGGAGTTTGATTTTGAGATAATTGTGAAGCCGGATCGCTTGAATGCTGGCCCTCATCATTTATCTCAAATTGAGACAGGAGAAGAGCCAACAAATATTGAAGATGGATTTCCATATGCACAGTTGTTCCGAATCGACATGGTGGATGATCACTATGATCAAATCATTCAGTTTTTGATGACGAGAGCCACACCAGAGGACCTTACTTTAAGTCAAAAGAAGAAATTGGTGGTGAATGCCTCGGATTTCTAGTTGATCATTGGAAAACTATATAAACTAGGACCATATGAGATTTTGTGGCGATATGTCCTACCGCATGAACAAGGGAAGATATTGGAAGAGGGCCATGCAAGAGTTTCTAGTGGAAATTATGGAGGATGATCTACTGTGAGAAAGGTGCTTTGCGCAGGGATTTGGTGTCCCACTCTTCATTCTGACGCAACAGGATATGCGAGGAGTTGTGATGTCTGTCAATGAACTAGAAAGTCATCAAGGAGGGACGAGATGCTGCTAGTACCTTAGGTGACATTGCAGCCATTTGATAAATGGGACGGTAATTTTTGGGGAAAATCAACCCACTTGAGACACGAATCGGTGCATGATATATCATCACAGCAACATAATATTTAACAAGATGGGCGGAGGCCACACCAGTTTTGGATTGAACCGCTACGACAACATAGAGGTTCTTGTTTGACAACATTGTGACATGGTTTGGATGTCCAAGGATATTGAAGAGCGACCAAGGGAGTCACTTCATAAATTTCACAGTAAGCGTGTTGACAAAGGAACTATAAATACAACATAAGAAGAGTACCCTGTATCATCTTTAGGGGAACATGACGATGGAGGCATTCAACAAAATATTGGAGCATGCGCTTACAAAGGTATGTAATGCAAACCATGATGATTGGTATTTGAAGATTCTAGCAGTATATGGGCAAGAGATTGACGGGACATACACTATTTAAGTTGGTATATGGGCAAGAGGTAGTTATGCCTATGGAGTACATTGTTCTGAGTCTGCGCATTACCACAGTGATGGGCATGGATGATGAAGCAGCAATGGAAGAATGATTAGACTAGCTAGTTCATCTTGAGGAAGACCGCTTTGTTGCGGGTTTTCATCAGCGCGTCGAGAAGGATTGACATAAGGCTTGGCATGATCACCGCATAAAGAATAAATCATTTTAGCAAGGATATTTGGTGGTGTTATACAACAACAAGTTCATGAAGCATCTAGGTAAGTTGCATATTCACTAGTTAGGTCCATATCTTGTTAATTCCATTACTTTAGGAGGTGCAGTTCAACTGCAAGAGTTAGATGGAGCGATGCTTCCAAAGCTATTGAATGGTAGCAGGATGAAGCCCTATAGGATGAGCCCAGAACCGCGCGATGCTTGAGGCACTGCGCAATGAAAAAAGAAAAAAAAAGAATAGCAGTAGGTAGGATGATGGATGGAATCATGGCACATGAAGATGAGGTGGATGCACAAGAGTAGGAGTCAGTAGCGCAGTTAGGAGGTCATGCTGCGATAGCCGCAGGGCTACGCATAGAGTCAAATCAACAATAAATGAATACAGTTAAAATAAGTTAAATGACAAAGCTTGTTGAAGCGACGTGCATTTATTGTTGATCTAACCATTGGATTGATAGAATCGCCGATGGATTCAGGTCGTTAATAAAGGATTTGGTCATGATGATTGGAATGATTCGGTCATGATGGTCGATGGATCAAATTGATTCTATAAGAAGGGGCTTGATGCGGTCGACATACACCATTGTGCATAGTTGAGTTGAGTTACAGAGTTTGAGTTGAATTTCAGACTTGTTGGGAGAATTACCACATGATTCCGAGTGAATTGAGTGCATTAGTGCCGTGAGGTTGAGTGACTGTTAAGTCTTGCGGGGTATTGGCGCGGCATGAAGAGTAACCCATACACAATGGAGATTTCAAGTGAATGAGATTCACGAATTAGACTGGTAACCATCATTGAAGAGATCGCCATCATGCAGATAGGTTCATCATCGGTGACAAAGAAGAAGTGAAAGGGTTAGAAACCTACCTCTCCGACATTGCAGAAGAGGCAAACTAGACCATCTACAAGGGAAGCGGAGGGAACTGCACAGATGGGGCCATTGAGCTCATGAGTTGTGGAGTCAGAGGCTCAAGCATGGGTTTCTGTTAAGGAAATCCCTAGGTATGTATCTCCTAGTCAGCCTGATGCGAAGGCCAAGAAGCCCACTAAAAATTAGAAGTACCAGATAAGGATGCCGAAGATACCACAAGGGATGGTATGCACTTCTGACATCGTGTCTATGCTAATGCATATGAAATACGAAGACCATGACTTGTTCACACTGGAGGATGTTGTGAATGAACCATATATGCCAATGGTAGTGGTAGGAGGTGACCCGATAGAGCACATTCTACATGACTGGGCGCGTGGGATGGACAGAGCTGGCTTGTTTGGCTACCCAAATTGGGAGAAAATATATTGACCTTAAGAAAACCAAGAGAAAAATGCATCAGCTTGTTTGAAGGATCAAAAGGAGGAGACCCATGAACCACCTAGTTCTGAAATAGGTGAAGTATAAGAAGTTGTTAGGATTATTAATCCTCTCTTGTCCAATTTGGTCATATGTCTAAATGAGGAGTCATGTCTAAATCGAGAGTCCATCCAGTCTATTTATAGTCATTAACACCATTGGGTCCACTTGGCCTAATTGGGGCACATGTTTCAGTTACTAAAGTGTGGGGAACACTAATTAAGGCTCACTGCCACTGATTGCACTTGATTGCATCAGTTTAGAAGCCTCCTAGATCAATCCCTACAATTTAGGAGCCACTGGGAGTGCTGAAACCAACCAAGGTTAGTTCAGTTCAGTTTATGACTAGTTAAGCTAAGTTATGAGTCAGTTACATTCAGTTCTAGTCCTCTACATCCAGTTAGCACTAGGTTTACTTGATTGAACTCAGGAGGGGCGCATTTCTCACCTACCACAGTCAGTTAGACTTAGTCAACACTGAATGTAACACTTGAGTTGTGTTTTAGAACTCTGATGAACTCCGGTTATGGTTTAGACAAGGTCAGTTAACTATTGAGTCCTCCGACAGTGATTTAGACAAGGTCTTAGTTACCTTCAGTCAAGTAGAGTCTAATCAATTTGTATTTCCTCATGTGGATTCGAATTTCTTGTGGCTATTAAAGCCATTGTACTTCATTGTAATTATCTATCTAATTACTCTTTGATTAATGAAAAGCATTCACAACTGCAAGCCATTTTTGCACTGTTTCATTCTTTAATAACTGAGTAAATTGTGTGATCTATCATGTGAGTTGTGTGTTTGTCCACAGATCTATGTGCTCAATTTAATATGGTATTAGAGCCTTGGTATACAAGGAACTTCTCCTCCTAAGATCTCCTACTGGATCATTTTTTGAGCAAAATTGCTCCTTCCAGCACTGCACTAGAAGCGGAGAATTTACCACTTAATACCCCAAGAAAAGGAATTGTTGATCAAGCTTGCTTGATTAACTAAGCTAGGTGTGAATAAAATTCAAAAAGTGCAGGCTGTCCAACCTTACGGTTCCCTCTCTTTTGTTTTGCAGGTGCAACTTCGAAATGGATTCATCAGTTCCTCTTCTCACCCTGTCCTCAAACTATTCAGAATGGAAGAAGAATATGATTTCATCTTTGATGAGACAAGGTTTCTGTCGGGTGTCTATTGGGATTGATAAAGAGTGTTTTCGTAAGATTGACTGGCTGAATAATAGTGATGGAGTTTTTGGAACAATAGCAATGGGTCTTTCTCGTAGCTTGCGCTGCCTCATTAGATCTATTGAAGACCCAAAGGAACTTTGGACAAGATTGGATAGAAACTTTGGAGTGATTGATGAGGATCATAATATCATTTTGGAGAGAATATCCAGCACCATAAGCACTCTTGATCCAAAATTCTCAGCCTCCACTCTCTCTGATGAAGTTGTTCAAGATGAAGAAGAAGCAGAAACTTCTACACAACCAATTCAAATTGAAGACAATCTCCATGCAGTGACTCCTTCTCCTGATGCTCCAGAAGTTCATGATATATCTGATATCTCATATTATCATATTGATGAAATAGAAGAAGACATTCGAATCTCTGATATTGAAGAAAAATTCTGTTGCACTTCCATGCAAACATTCATCGATGATTTTCCTTTGAATTCTGTGCAAAATTTACCAGTAATTGCTTCCGAAAGTGAAGAGAAATTTGATTTTTCTCCCTCTAATGTTGCTGCTGGTGTGAAAATATGTGATACCTTGGATATTTTGGAAGAAATATCAGATTACCAGAGTGATCCATTCACTCCCCATGATCTAGTTTTTCTAGCAAATTCCTGCAGGATTGCATGCACCAAAATTCAGAATTTTGAAGAAGAAGAAAGCTGTGCATCCACCGTCTCGGTTAACCATTTATTCGAATATGATATTAACCTTATTGGATCTGATATGATATTATTTAGATCTAATATGATATTTATTGGTTTAATATATAAAATTCATAATCTTTCAGTACTGCTTGTAGCTGTTCTCATTAACGGTGTGAAGAAACAAGTACCGCAAGTCTCCTACAAAACTGCTGCTGGGGATTTGATTCCATTTCACAGATTTGGATTTGTTTTGAACCTTTTTAGATCTGATTTAACTTCTTATATGATATTTTTTGGTTTATATTTTAAAATTCAAAAGCTTTCAGTCAGGATTGTAGCTTCTCTCACCAATTCCGGTGTGAAAAATCAAGTACCACACTTTCACTTCAAAATTGTTGATGGGGATTTGATGTTAGTTTCCTTATATAAGGTTACTAATATTTTATTATGTGATTCATTAGCTATTTAAGAATCTATATCATACTATGGAGCTCAAGCATTCGATCTCAACAGTCCCAGTGCTTCTCTACCATTGATCACATGCTCATCTCCTCACAGAACTAGTAAAGAGGAAGATTTTCTGCATCCGCCTGGACACTTGCTCCTAACACTTGGGGCTGTTCTTACCACTCATGGTTTTCTGTTCATGGCTACAAAATATCATTTTCTTGAGTTTTCCTCAAATTTTCTAAATCCTCAAGAACCTTTTCTCACTTATCAGTTGACTTCAGTTGCTCTACATGGGTCCAGTCTTCATCTGACAACTGTCTATATTTCTGATTTAGTTGAGCATATCATTCTTATTACAAAGGGGAAGATTCCTCCAGACATAATGATGGAGAGGTTCACATGCCGGGCCCCAGGATACCTGTGCACAAAAGAACCAGATTGATCCTGATTCTACCTGCTTAATTGGAGGGGGGGTTTTTTCCCATGTGGTTTTTCCCCAGCACCTTGTTTTTGAGCAGTTACTTTACTTTACTTGATTTAATGGGTGACCTATGGTCTTAGTTACCAGGGCCCATAGATTTTCCAAGTTATCATTCAAGGGGGGTGTTAGGATTATTAATCCCCCCTTGTCCAATTTGGTGATATGTCTAATTCAGGAGTCCATCCAGTCTATTTATAGTCATTAACACCATTGGGTCCACTTGGCCTAATTGGGGCACATGTTTCAGTTACTAAAGTGTGGGGAACACTAATTGAGGCTCACTGCCACTGATTGCACTTGATTGCATCAGTTTAGGAGCCTCCTAGACCAATTCCTACAATTTAGGATCCACTGGGAGTGCCGAAACCAACCAAGGTCAGTTCAGTTCAGTTGATGACTGGTTAAGATAAGTTAGGAGTCAATCACATTCAATTCTAGTCCTCTACATTCATTTAGTGCTAGGTTTACTTGACTGAACTCATGAGGGGCGCATTTCTCACCTACCATAGTCAGTTAGCCTTAGTCAACACTGAATGTAACACTTAAGTTATGTTTTAGAATTCTGATGAACTACGGTTATGGTTTAGACAACGTTAGTTAACTATTGAGTCCTCCAATAATGATTTAGACAAGGTCTTAGTTACCTACAGTCAAGTAGAGTCTAATCAATTCGAATTTCCTCATGTGGATTCGAATTGCTTGTGGCTATTAAATCCATTGTAATTCATTGTAATTATCTATCTAATTACTCTTTGATTAATGAAAAGCATTCACAGCTGCAAGCCATTTTTGCACTGTTTCATTCTTCAATAACTAAGTAAATTGTGTGATCTATCATGTGAGTTTTGTGTTTGTCCACAGATCTATGTGCTCAATTTAATAGAAGTAGTACATGAAGAGGATCGAAAGTCACTCCCAAGTGACTCTGAAAAAGATGAAGATACATCACATGATTAGGAAGAAGTATCTATTGAAAACAGTGAAGATCATTTCGAGACACATTCTACCTTGGAAATGAAACAAAGAGCATCTACTGATGGATGCTTGAACTATGCAAGAGTACCTACTGATGGGTGCTCAAACCTCTATATCAATGACATAGAGATCAATTTTGAAAGTGTTTATGCAAGACAAACTTCCATTAAACATGAAAATGAATACCTTGTTGTAGTTGAAGAAGAAACAAGATCAACTTCCCCATCAACACTTGAGCTTCATGATGTTGGTCCAAGCAAGAAGGAAGAAGATGAGGAGGTTCATTTGCAAGAGCCTCATTTTCATGAAGGGTCCTTAAATATGAATGAAAAGAAGATCCAAGAGGCCCTTAGAATACTCCATGACACTCAAGCACTAGTGTCAAATTCTTGTTGGAGAGTTTATTCATTGGAGGAGCCATCATTCCTTGAATACATGGAGAAGATTGAAAGAGCAATGTGCAAAATCAAAGGTAATTTCATGTCTTTGATTTTTGATAGAAAAAATGTGATTGATCTTAGTGAATGGTTACATGAATCCTACTTGAAGAATAATGAAGATATTCATAAGCTCAAAATTAAAAATGAGCAACTTCTTGAGAGGTTGCAAGATACTTGTCCTTCCTCCTATGTTTCAGATTGTCAAATGGTAGATTGTTTGGATGATTCTCATGACATGGTGGATAATGAGAAATGGGGAAATTTGAATGTGCTTGATGTGTTTGAAGATGAACTTTAATATATACAAACACTTTATGTGGTGTAAGAGGAACTTGAATTGTCTCTTGATGAAGGTTATGCAATTTTTAAAGAAGAGCACGATTCCTCTACATTGGAACCTATCTATGACAAATGTTTCACACTTTTGAAGGAGCTGCATGATACTACTCATATGGATCCTTCCCATGATGAAAATTCACTTTTTGATCATTTGGGTGATCTAGTTCATTCTCCTACATCCTACAATTCCAGGTTTTGCAGCATTAGCCTCAATGAAGTATTGGTGAAAGGGTTCTTTTTGATGGTGCCACATGAGGAGTATGGAACTCCTAGATTTAATTTTTATGATGACATGGTTGGAGCACATTATTATTCACATTTGCAGAAACATCCTTTGTTACTTAATGATGATGTACATCTACATGGATGCACCTATGATATGCATTTGAGTCAATTGAAGACTCATGGACTTTCTTGCTCAACACTTGGTTCATTCGATGTTGGAGGAACTTCTTCCAAAATTGGGTCGAATAGATTTATGATTGGAGAAATTTTTTGTTTCCAGCCACATACTTTGTTATATCTTTATGATTCTCTCATTCATGGATGTATGGGTGAGACTTATTTGAGCCATTTGAAGTCTCCTTATTTTTTTTGCTCATTATTTGGTCCAGATTTTAGTGGAGATTCTTCATTCACTTCTTGGATGAAAGAATACATGGCTGAATATTTTGATTCATATAACATCATTTTGGAGCAGCATTATAGGACATGGGATCCTCACCTATGTCATTGGAGCAGATTTTATTGGTCACTTGAAGCTTGTATACACTTAGCAAATGGTGGTCCACTTACTTGGAGGTATAAGCAGTTTCATGATTTTTTGATGAGGCACCTCCTTGATGTACATTTTTAATATGTTGTTATGTACTTTTATGATATATATTATGTAATCATGATGTTTGGAATAATAAATGAAAGAAAATTGGATCCCAGAATTCTCTTTCATGATGGTATGGGTTGGAGAGCACTCTTAATTGTTGGAGTGCAATACAAGCAATGGGACCCTGCAATAGTTTTTTAGTCCCATTGATTTCAATTTTTTTGGGAAACAAGTAGTATGGGATATGGATTCTCCACTTAATAAAGTGATTTTAATTAGAGTAGTGCAGTAGCAAGCATGGTGGTTCCTCTCTAAAATCTTCATGGAATCTCAAAGACTCAAAGTTGGGAAACTCAATGACAACATCAAAGAATCATATAGAAGGCAGGTTCTTCAACACCCATGTTTGAAATTGATTGAGGACAAGCAATACTGGGAAGGGAGGATTTTTCATGTCCCAAATTTTGCATTGGGTCACAATGGCCTATTCAAATTTTCCATATTAATGAGAGTTTGTCAAATGGATGATAAAGGTCAAATAATTGCCAAGGAGGAAAATTACTAGTTTCCTAGGTTGGGGCTGGAAGCTTTGGGATTTGGAATAAGGGGGACAATAAATGATGTTTGAACATAAATATTTAACAAAGGAGATAAATAAATAAATACAAGGTGTTACCACCTAAGTTGTACTTAGTGGTTTCTTGTTAAGTGAGACTGGTGAACTGGACAAGGATAACTTGTTCGGACTTCAGAAGACCTTCAGTCTTGCTTCTGGGAAACTTTGTTGTACCATATCACATGTTCATACCCTCTTGGGGGAGTTGTAATAAATGTTCTAGCATGATAGTGTCTTTAAAATACTCGGTCTCTTAGACTTTATTTGTCAATCTGATCAGCCCAGGGTGTTTTTTCCCTTGGTTATTATTGGTTGTTGAATAAACGACTGATAATTTCTGAGTTTTTCACTCCATACCTCAAAAGTTGGGGTGGTCAGCTTGGCATTTAGGCCTATTGAGGTTATTAGAGTCTATGTGTCAATATATAAACATGCTAGACATCATGGTCGAGTCATATAAACATGTCTAAGTCCCCCTAGGTTTTTTCAACTTTTTTATTTTTTAAATTTTTTCAGTGTTTTTTATTAAAATTTAATTTTTCCAAAACTTAGGCTATTTTTTAATAGTTTAATTGGAAAAAAATGATTTTGTAATAAAAGTGGGACAAATAATTAGTTTCAGTCATGTAGGTGCTCATTTTCAAGCTAAGAGCACCATGTAAAACCATGGACCCACTATTTCCTAGTTTTGAGTGATTTTCCATCACTTAGGTCAGAAAGCCCCAAAAATCAATTATTGATTATTTTAATTAATAAATTGATGAATAATGGAGAAAATCCAAAATCCTAGATCATCGGATTCTCAACCGATTTGATTGAAATCAGTCAGATCTGAACCAGATTGGTTGGATTTGACAAATCCTTGACTGAAGGAGGTGATCTGGACAGATCCAGAGTTGAACTTCAACATCATTTATGGGGAATTTCGCCCTCCCTCTCTCCTCCACACGTTTGGGCTCATCTGGATGAGTTTTGGTGGATGCTTCAGTCAACAGGTTGAGGTGTCAGTCAGATTATCCCCTCGATTGAGAGTTGCACTCAGTGAGACTCAGATCTGGCTCAACCAGACACAGATCAGGCATTGATGGACTCTCCTTTAGCTATAGTGGTCTATCTCCTTGGGATTTGCGCCCCCTAGGCTGGATCTCCTTTTTTTTATTATAAATAAAGCATAAGCCTCCTCTTCCAAGCTAGTTAGAGTTGGATTGAAGGGCTTGCTATTGTAATACTGTTGTAATATTTTGATTTTTGAAATAAATAAGCTTTGGAGGCCAAATGGTGTAATGCTCTCATATGTGTGGATTAAGCATTGTCTTACGGCTGTTGATGTTGCCGGCTTTTCTCTCAATTTCTGCATCTGAACCCTGTCTAGCTTAAACGATTCAGCTGAATCAATAGGAGTATAGTTGGGCAAGTAAGGTTACTTGTTTTTCTTATATATCATAGCATATATGTTAGAAGATCTAGATTATACATGTTTAATAAGTTTATTTGCATGTAATTCTTGTCTCTTTTTCATATATATATCTAGATCTCATGAGGTTTCGTGCAGGATTGTGTGTTTAGCTTTCAGGTAGCAAGGATTGGATGAGCTATGGATCTAGTTTGAATCCAATGTAAATCCAAAATATTTGTGAAGACATTGCCCCTATGTATTCCACTAACAAGTTTCCATTGCAGATCTGCTTCAGCAACAAGCACTTCTCTTCTCCTTTTGCTCCTTCAAAATCAATATTTTTTTACTTGGTTAATTTGTTCATAGCTTTGATATTTTTTAGATCTATTATCTTAAATTAAATTTAACATATATCTATCTCCTCAAAGCCCATAATCTAGATCTTGTTCTTAAAAGGTTTCATAAGCATTCTAGATCTAGCTTCAGGGAAATCGTCCTTTTTGCATGGAATTTTAAAGAGAATTTGTATCTTGCATGCATTAGATTTATTTTTTCTGTTATAAAATATAAATATAGAAATGATTGCAAATCATATTGGCTGCCTAAAATGCAAGCTAAGATCCCAAGGAAAGCTTGCTTTCCTTGGTTCCCTTTTTACCCTTTTTTAACTAGTTTTAACTTAGTTTTTTTTGGTTAAAAGTAAGCTGACCCAAAGGTACTTTCAGATTGCTTTTGGGCATATTTAAGTCTAATAATATTGCTGGTTTTTATAATTTATAACAGAAAAGAGGAGGATCTGCTGTTCGAAAGTGACTTTTGGGCCTTCTGAATCCCCGTAGGGGTCTCCCTTTTTGACTGAAATCTTTAATTTTTGCACTTTGTAAGCTCTTGGTTTCATTCTGTATAAGAATCAAGAGGCGTCATATCAATTTGCTGATATTGTAACCATGGGTAATAAAAATAATTCTGAATAGGCTCTTTCGAGCCCATTCCCCATCCCCCTTGGGGGGATTTGCATCCGTGTCATTTTTTGCTTTTCGTTCATCTTTTTTCAATCTAGCGTAGTACTAATATGTAGGGTAGTATACTTTGATTTAAAATTAATTCCATATTCCATTTCTATTGGTTTCAAAGTAACTTTAATACTCACCCCGCGAGCCTCCTTTTGAGCCGAAAGGTGAAGAAAGGTTTGTGGTAGTCTAATTAGAAAATTGTGGTTTGCTTATCTTTTATGTTTCATTTGCTATCATAATTTATTTCAGTAACCATAATAAAATCAACCCCTCCTTGATTCCCCGATTAAGGTCCACTTGGACCAAAAGAGGTTCCTGGAGGGTTTTATTTTTTAACAAGAACATCCATCTCAAAATTTACTAAAATTGACAAGACTCCAGTGTGTATGCTTTGCACTTGGCTACGGTTCGTCTGATCAGTCAAGCTGTATCAAAAGCACTTGAGTGACTAGTATAATTAGGATTCACTCTCCCAAATTGACAAACCATCAGGTGAAAATCCAACACCTAGATCAAACCATTATGGTGGCAAAATACCCAAAGGAAGCAGGAACTTCTGAAAAGTGACATCGGGGCGCCGATCTCTGTCACACCTTAACGGGTGCATTATGAACAATAGCCCCAGAGACTCCATTCAGCCCACATATTCCTTGCGGGTAGCCATGCAGGTTTAGTTTTGGACATACTCCAAGTACTCTCGGGTATATCTGGAGTCCACCCTTCGCCTAATTTTAATCAACTCATATTTCACATTAACTTAAAATGTACCAAGAGGCAATTGCAAAACATTCACTCCAAGCACATGCAAGTACATTGATTTTCTTTTGACCCCATTTTAAGGCACTGGTTATTTTCTTGCTATATATATATATTGTGTCTCAGCATTGTGCTTTCGTGCGCTCATTGTGTATCTTGTCATCTATGGTTGTTTATGGTTAATTTTCAAAATCCTAAGAAATTCATTCAGTTTAACATCACCATACTAAGTAATTAGCCTTAGTAACTTAATAGGGTCTACCCCACTTGGCTTCGTTAGGAGTTGAGCCTAAACGGAGGAGTCAAGAACAAGGTGACGGCCTTGAATCAAGACTTTCCCCCAAGGACACACTGAATGGCTTGAATATTTCTGTCACATGCCCTAGGTGTGTGAAAGGTGGCAACACAAAGGAAAATCAAAGTGGCAATTGATCATGAAGACACATGGAGGATATGGGACCCACACAAGCTAGATTTACTATGCCACATGGCATCATCCTCTTGTCATTTCGAATCCATAAGAAGCCCAAGGGTCTTGTGATGAGTTGGAAGGTAAATATACTTGGCATGAATCAATTAAGTTCTAATTGGAGTCGAAGAGTAACTCGCATGGAAGAGGAAGAGTCATTTTGGAGCTAGTGAGGCACTTGGACTAGATTCCCTAGCTCTACGACAAAAATGATGAAGATGTTATGAAAACTATGACACAAATCAGATCTAAAGGATGAAATATGACATATATGACATGTCAAGTATAAAATTATCTCCAAGAGGGCGCTCAAGGTAGTTAGGGCATCTAAGATGCTTCCACATGTGATTTGGTGGAAGTGAGAGACTAGGAATTGTTTTACAAGTGGCATTCTTTGGAATCTCTTCCCAAATCGAGTTGGAATGCATCTCTTGGAAGGAATTTGACCCACACAGATCTTGGAAAATTTATAAATGTCAATAACAAAGAATGAAGGAATATTTTTATCATTTGATAATTTTTCATTTGTGAAGAGAGAGAGAGAGATAGTGGATGACTAGTTTCTTGCCTTATCCAATTTCGAGGGTGAAAGATTCCCATCCAAGTTGGTGTGTGGAAAGGAAATTCAGGTATTTCATGGAGATTTAATGGAGTCATAAGTTTCTGGTGCAAGATACTAGGAAGCTCATGGACACTTCAATACCAGCTTGTTCTTTCATCTATTCCAAGTTTTCTCATCATATTCTTGCTGTATGGATTGAGGCTCATTTGGTGAGATATTGATCTCTTTGGGGGAGATTATAATGATAAATTATTTTATGGTCTGATTTAAATGATACATATTTCATTTTCATAAGACTCTCATGTCGAAATACCAAATATTTCATGTAAAAATGTTAAACAATGAATAAACAATGCCATTTCCGCACTACCTTGTTGTGAACCAATGTAATGTTGATGGATTCAAATGGATAAGTAAAATTATGATGGTTTATGGATGAATGGAATTTTATTGATGTATTATATGAGTTTAATATGTTCAGTACATAAGCATTTGGAGTCATTTTGTTGAGTTTCGTAGCATTTGAAGAATATTTCCTATCATTTTCCCCAAGGTTGAAACTAGTCTTTTTGCATATGATTTAAGGGATCTATAGAAGACATTAAAAGTTGAATTGTGATGCATATAAGTTACTGTTGATGTCATTTATAATTCCCCTTCTTCCATTCATAAATTATATTTGGATTGAGTGCCTTTGGAAAGTCATTTTCATCATCTACCCCTAGGGGATTTGAACCACAAGTTGCTTGTAAAACTCCATATATTGACCATATTTACAAAGTGAGTTGAAGAAGTCATTTGATGGTTTAAAGAAAACTATAAACACTATTTTTATGTATTAATATCATTCATACACCTTTTGGTACAATTTGAGATCATTTGGAGCTATTTGGAGCCATTTACCATTGGGGGTTTGAGCCTCAAAATTACTAGTAAATTCCACGAGTTCTCTTGGATACCTATTTGACCCCAAAACAACACATAATGATAAAAATATAATTTAATTAATTTATTTTAACATTTCCAAGTCTCATACCAATCATTAGTGGAGTTTGTATAGTGTTTGGAAGAGATTTGATCGAGGACCAAGGGGGGATTTCCACCTCCCAAATTGTCTAGTCTTGTCCTGAAACATCTTCCCTTAAAAATTGCATACCATGGTTGGGTATTTTTGTTAGGAGTTTTACACCTGCTGCAAACAGAAGCTGTTCCTCTAGTCTAAATGGTTCAGATCCAGAACAAATAGTTCACAACAAGGTTGGAAGACTTCTCCTAGAAACTATAAACACCTGGAATACAATCTTTGACGGAATGATGTGGCTCTTCACCTATGGTGAAATATCTCCAAGAAAATAAATACATAAGCAAATCAAACACAAAATATAAAAAGTACCAGAACATCATCTATAGATCTATATCGGTGACTAAGGAATCTGATAATAAGCATGCAAGATTACACATAACAGGTATATGGGAAAGGAACCAACTTTGCATTGATAAATAATGTAATAGTTTACAACATATTCCTTAGTGTTGATGCACTCCTCCACAAAACCAATGTATTATCCCCAATAGGTCCAACTTGCTCGTCTATGCTCACTCTAATGGATCAGGCCAGAATGTCAAAATGAAAGAATGACTTTGCTCTCTCCTCAACCATGGGGTATGATCCTATTTTTATAGGCCTCAAGTGGATAGATATGGTTGATATTTTGGTGGGTGAGGTGGATAGGAGATATTCAAAGGATGGATCTCGAGCTCAACTGACCGAGGTGAATAGGGATAAGGCCTTCCATGAAGCTTTTGATCTAGAAGCTTTGTGAAGTCTCTCTTTTTCACTTTTTACCAAGGGCACCGCTACTGCTCCTTGATGACAGAGCGGTGCTAGGGAAGAACCTCTCTTCAAAAAAAGAGTAAATTTGGTGCCACAGTCTGTCTTCAACACAATTCAGGCGGTGCTAAAGAAGGTACCGCTTCTATGCTTAAGGGTAGAAGCGGTGCTAGGTTTTTATAAGCAAGCTTGACAGCTGGATCAATGTTTTCACTTCAATAATTGAGAATGAGGGAAAAAATGGATGTTTAGGATCTTATCACATGTTGATGACGAGATTTGGTTGTATTAGAATGCCCCCCAAAGCATGAGGCTATAGGGATACGATAGGAAAGAGATTTGATAGAGCAAGTTATCACTTCGAGACAAGAATCGGCTTGATCAGAGATCAACATCAACTAGGCATTTGTAATGTTAGATTTTTAACATTAAGCTAGGATTATATTAGGATCTTTAACTGAGAGAATAAAAAGTATAACAATCAAACACAAGAGACAATGAACACAGTGTTTTTCCTCGAGGAAACCATAAATGGAGAAAACCACGCAACTTCCTCAGAGATAGAATCAACACCAAAAGTAAAACCCCAAAACAGTAAGATGATCTCCCGACAGCAGTAACCTCTTTCTTTCTTGCCCCAGTGTATTCTTCTTCCTCAGCTATGTGCTACAACTGAGTGTGAGTGAGTGTGTGATAAATAGAGAGGCTAAATCTCTATTTATACTAATTCCTGACTTGACTAAACCCAACTAGGGCCGAATTCACTAGGTGAGTCTAATAACCCTAGTGCCCCGGAACTGCGGGGACTTCAACCCTTAACCAATAAGAGGGTTACCCACAATGACTTGACATGAATTTTTTACATTATAGATCCTCTCGATAGGAACATCAGGGCATGACATGACTCAAGTACATTACAAATACATCCCAGAATAAACATCGGGTTACAATAGATGAGAAATACAAGTGAATACATTTTGAAGTTACAATTACATCAACACTGCCTCTTAACTAGGAAGGTATTCTCTTGAAACAATTTATCAGCACAATTCTTCTTCTCGGTATCATCTGGATCATTGTCAAGTACTTGTCATATTCAAGTCATATTCATCTTCAAATATGGATCATCAATCGATCTAGATAATCATCACTGGATTTGTATCGTCACTAGACATCATCACTAGATTTGGATCATCACTCGATCTGGATCATCACTAGAAATCATCACTAGATCTGGATCATCACTTCTGGATCATCATCACTGGATCATCATGGGTGCTATCTCATGATTCTTCTCGTCACAGGAATTTCTACAGAGCCAACCATTTTTCATGCTGGTTGTAGGCCTAGCCTCCATGTAGGTCTTCTTCAGCGCTTATATCTGACACCAAGTCAAAATGGCCCACCCAACACTTACATCTGACCATGAGAGGAACACATCCAACACCATGTTAGAAAGGCACGCCCAACACTCATATATGATCATGTAGAAACCAATCCTATAATCACATCAGAAAGGCCCAACACTCACATTCACTAGCATGATGTTAAATTTTCATATGCTTAACTAAGACATCAGTATTTCATTTCATTTTCATAACAAAAGCATATAAACAGGATCACTGAAATATAGACAAGCACAACCATACAAAAGGAACACAAAGATTTATCCTAGGAAAATCCTAAAGGGAAAAACCCAGCAAAAGCTTCCTCAATATAGATGTCCCCAAAAAGATAAAAGATAAAACCAATAAGGAGATCAAAGCCTGATCCTCCTCCTTCTCCAGCTACTTCTCTTCTCCACTAATGCGCTACACAAGTGAGAGTGTGTGTCTCAAATGAGGAGCACCACACCTCTATTTATATTCATTCATTCACTTGAATTAACTCATCCGACATGTAGCCTCGAGTTAATCATGTAGGCTTGAGTTATACATGTAGGCTCAAGTAACCACACTGGGGTGCTAATGACCTACCTTTAAAAATAGAGGGGACAACCCCATGACTCTTATTAGTTCTTCTGATTAGGAGCATCGAGGTACAAGATAATACAAGTGGTTCTCCCAGTAGGATTATCGGGGACCACAAAAGATACATATAGAATATTCTTTGAAGTTACAATACTTCAACACTCCCCCTTAACGAGGAGGGTATTCTACAACAACATCAACAACAACAATAGTAAGAGAGGACATCATCAACATCATCAAGGTAACACATCTATAAATCATTGGAAGCTTTTCAACATCATATAGTCTTCGTCTTCAATATTTGATGACAACAACTCTTTAATCAACATCAACATCTTTTGACCTTTTGATCAGCAACATCTTCAACACTTTGATCTTTCGATCAGCAACATCTTCAACACTTAGACCTTTCAATCAGCAGCAACATCTTCAGAACTTTGACCTTTCGATCAACAACACCTTCGGCACTTTGACCTTTCGATCAGCAACATTTTCAGCAACATCTTCAACACTTTTACCTTTCGATCAGCAGCAGCATATTCAGCACTTTGACCTTTCGATCATCACCAGTATCTTCAGCATTTTGATCAGCAATATCTTCAGCACTTTGATCTTTCGATCAGCAAAGACATCTTCAGCATTTTGACCTTTCGATCAGCAACATCATCACATTCTGATTAGTAACATCATGATCAGCACCATCATCATACTTCAACTCTCGAACAGAATCATCATCATCATATTCTGATCTTTTGATCAGTACATCATCATCATCATAAAAACATCATCATCATGAAAACATTAACATCATCAAAACATCATTATGATCAAAACATTCAACATCATCAAAACATGAAAATATCATCATCATCACACTCTGATATTTCGATCAGTACATCATCATCATCATAAAATCATTATCATCAAAACATCAACATCATCATCATCAAAACATCAACATGATCCTTCCTTTCAGAATTACAGGATCAACATGTCTGTGGTACTCAGACGATCATTCCTATTGGAATTACGGGATTTAGGTCTTTACGGAGTTACTAACGATCCTTCCTTTCGGAATTACGGGATCAACACATTTGTGGAGCTCAGATGATCCTTCCTTTCAAAATTACGGGATCAAGTCTTTACAGAGCTACTAACGATCCTTCCTTTCAGAATTACAGGATTTAGGTATTTACAGAGTTGCTAACGATCCTTCCTTTCAGATTACAGGATCAACACATTTGTGGAACTCAGAAAATCCTTCCTATTGGAATTACGGGATCAACATGTCTGTGGAAATCAGACAATCCTTCCTGTTGGAATTACGGGATCAAGTCTTTACAGAGCTACCAACGATCCTTCTTTTCACAATTATAGGATTTAGGTCTTTACGGAGCTACTAACGATCCTTCCTTTCGGAATTATGGGATCAACACATCTGTGGAACTCAGACAATCCTTCCTATCGGAATTACGGGATCAAGTCAATGATCCTTCCTTTTGGAATTATGGGATTTAGGTCTTTACAAAGTTACTAATGATCCTTCCTTTCAGAATTACGGGATCAACACAGTTGTGGAACTCAGACAATCCTTCCTCTAGGAATTGCGGGATCAACACATGTTCTCGAGTACCGAAGTCACCGGATCCGTTCTGAACCGAAGTTCAAGGATGATACAATCCTACCACATTCACGAGGACCGATATCTCTGGATATATTTTGAACCGAGATTCAGGGATGATGCAATCCACCACTTTCACGGGGGCTGATACCTCCGGATACAATTTGAATTGAGGTTCAAGGATGATGCAATCCTACCACTTTCACGGGGGCCGAGAGCTCCGGATACATTTTGAATTGAGGTTTAGGGATGATGAAATCCACCACTTTCAGGGGGGCCGAGACCTCTGGATACATTTTGAATCGAATTTCAGGGATGATGCAATCCTACCACATTCACGAGGGCTGAGACCTCCAGATGCATTTTGAACCGAAGTTCAGGGATGATGCAATCCTGCCACCTTCTCGATGACCAAAGTTCACCGAATCCATTCTAAACTGAAGTTCAAGGATGATACAATCCTGCTACATTCTCGATGACCGAGGTCACCGGATCACTTCTGGACATATGTCCCAAGATGATACAATCCCTTTTCATTCTCGAAGACCGAGGTCTCCAGATCGCTTCTGGACATATGTCCCAGGATGATACAATCCCTCTTCATTCTCAAAGACCAAGGTCTTTGGGTCACTTTTGGGCAAGTGCCCAGGGATGATACAATCCCACTGCAACATCACTACTCCCCCTTTCGAGGAAGGTTTTTTCGAACAATACCAAGCTTGTCTTGAAATGTTCGAACTTTACTCAAGACAGAGGCTTCTTCAGCACATCATCATCTACATCTTCAGTATGTAAATACTAAACTATCACCATCTGTATCTCCAGTATGTGAATACTGAAAGCATCATCACCTCTATATTCAGTATAGAAATACAGAATCACCATCATCTGCATCTACACTATGTAAATACTGAAGCATCAGCTATATCTTCAGTCTGGGAATACTGAAGTCATCATCTTCTCTATATTCAATATAGAAATACTGAATCACCATCATATGCATCTACAATATCTAAATACTGAAACATCACCATCTACATATTATCTCGTATGTAGAAATACCGGATTTCTATGTGTTACAATGGAACACAGGGTTCTCTGTCATCACAAATCTGGTTATCACATAGAATCACTGTAGTATCCATCTTCAGGTCAAAGAGACCTGATATCAGCTTCCAAAGCCATATGGCTTCACAACTTAGCAGAGAAATCTGCTATGTATTATGCTTCAGCCATGATACGAGAAACACTGGACTGTTTCCTGCTAAACCATGAACTCATAGCAGACCCCAAAAAAAAGCATCTATCTGATGTACTTTTCCTATCTGAGATACTTCTAGCCCAATCTACATCTATGTAGCCATACAATATATACTCATGGCTACCATCATAGTATAGACCAAAGTCTATAGTCTCTTTCAGATATCTCATAACATGTTTTGCGGCTATCAGATGAACCCGTCTAGGTTGAACTAGATATTGACTCAAGGTGTTCACAGCAAAACAAATGTCTGGTCCAATAATCTGTCTGTATTGAGTCACATCCACTAACTCTGATGAGTCATCAACTAACAACTTCAGGTTGGAATCCATGGGTGTGGCCATGACTTTGCATTCCAACATATTTAATCTCTTCAATATCTCTACCGCATACTTTCCCTGGTTGAGAAAGATTCCTTCTGAACTTTGCCATACTTCCATACCTAGGAAATAAATGCATTAACCCAATGTCTTTCATCTCAAATTCTTCTGCTAGTTGCTTTCCACAATCTATTTCTCATTCCCTGTCAAGAATAAGTCATCCACATATAGTAATAGTATGACAGGTTCATCTTCTACAACCTTGTAGTAAAGGTTAGGATTGACTTTACTCTTGGCAAAGCCCATGCTCATTAGGAAACTATATATTCTTCCATACCAAGCTCTGGGAGCTTGCTTCAGGCCATAGAGGGCCTTATTCAACTTGCATACTTGATTCCATCTATCTTCAACTTCAAATCCTCGTGACTATTCGATGTGAAACTCTTCCTCAATCATACCATTAAGGAAGGCTTGTCTTTACTTCAGCATGGAAGAAACTACGATGATAGTTATGAAGGAAGTGTACCTTGCTTCCTGGAGTAAGTGTCTCTTCAGAATTAATTCCCTCTTTCTGATAGAAACCACAAGTCTTTCCTTACTTCTATCAACAACATATTTTATCTTACAAATCCATTTGGAAGATACCACATTCTTTCTTTCTGGTTTGAGTATTATATCCCAAACATCATTCTAGTATTATTTGACCATAACATCTTCCATGAGTTCATCTTGTAAGGTCATCAACATATCCTAGTCTTATGCATTCAACCTTGAAGGTTGGAAAGTCTTGATCCATTAGGAAGCTATCCATCATGTCGAACTTAGATATCTTCTATAGTCACTCCCCCTGAAGTGGTGTATCATCTTCCTTCTTCATTCTGTACAGGTGGTTCTATGCTTGATATATACTGGTCAAAAGAGTATGTCATGTCATAGTCTATTCTCTCTAAGGCAAATCACGAACCTTGATTTGTACACTTGTTCTTGTAGATCCATATGGAAGATACTACGTACTTCCCTTTATGTCTCGAAATCATATCGTATATATCATTCCCCATGATCAACTGTTATTCTTTGATCATAGCTTCTTTCATAGCATTCTTTTCTTCATCTTGAGTTCTCTCTCATACCCATGGTGGTCTTCATCCTTCGAGGTGGATCTACCGCTTTCTGAAGCTCTTTCTTCCGTCATGGTGTCTCTGACCCTGGGAGCTTCAGATTCATGTTTATTGGAGTGAATATTGAATTGTCATCACTTGTTCTTCAAAACAAGTCTCGTCCTTCTTTTCTTATAGGAGTTTGTACAGGACCTTTCCTACAATTCAAATGCACCAGTTGCATGGTTAGAACTATTTTATAAAACATATGCATAACGACAAATTCTTATGCATCATGTAATTGTTTAGCGGATACAACATTTATCCATATCTCATAGAAACTTTCTAGATGCCTTCCATTTCTATCATGACATTATTGAGATTGTGCAATAATCCAATATGTCAGCAAGGAGGCTTCATTCTAAATAAGTAGCAATGGAGATTTTTATAGCACCATGAGCTACTTATCCATCACATGCATATTAGTAGTATACAGTCATTAATGCAAACAATATATCATGCATAACACATCAACTAAATATAATAAAATGTATAACAAAACAATATCATGAAGTGACAAATGAATACTTATCTTTTATTTGTTTCATGGGTAGACTTCATCTTGATCATTCTGCTTTATCATCTTCTCCATTCATGAAATCATCATTTCTTATCCAAATGATAAGATGAATAAGAGGTTCTTCAAGAATTGAGTTTGTCATATTCCTCATCGCATGAGGGATCTTCTTTGAATGGTGAGAGCTTGATCTTCAATTGCTCCCATCTTCTTCTTCTCTTCTTATGAGTCAAGTTGAAAGTAATCACTTCCTTCTGGAATACATTCTTCGCATGAATGAATCCCATGATCCTGGGAAGTCATTCAAGGTGGCTATCACCACTTATACATTCTTCACTTCTTCTTTTACCTCTTCAATTTGTTTCTTAAGGTCATCTTCTGATGTATGTTATTTCCTTCAATTACCTTGGTCAAGGAATCAAACATCTCTTCTGGTGTCTTTAGGGAAGACACTTGTGGTACAAGTTGATCCATGACTGAATCAACAATGATCTTCTTGACCTTGTCCAAGTTCTTCTGGTGTAAGGCTTTGAGCCTCATCTCCCTTTAGAACTGTAACTTCTCTACTCATGTAGGTGTCCAAATCATTTTCTTCAGAGAGATCAAATACTTCCATGCTTGGAATTTGACAACTTCATCGAGCTTATCATCAAGTTGATGTGATATATCACTTTGAAATGAGAACCTCAAATGCAAATAGCAAAAGATTAGATCTTACCGATTTGAGGTGTCTGTCCTGCTTCCGGAGCTGGCTGATCTAGGGTTTGTCAGAGAAACCCTAATTTTAAAAACTTGGAATCTTTCAGATATAATTGGATATAAAGATATATCTCTTCAAATGGAGCTGTCCAATGTACTCCTTTTCTGAAAACAATAGAGGGAAGCTCCCAGAACAGGAAGCCCTAGTTTTCCAATTTCTTCTGCAGAAATGCCTGTCACTGTTTCTATGATATCTCTGACATTAATATTCCTCTGTGTCTACAATTTCTCAATGAGGTAACCTCACATGTATCTGATCCAAAACCACAGGTTTCATCAAATTTGGTTTCATCAATTGGGATTTATGATCCTTTTCCCAAGGTGACCTGTTACAGGACTGTTCAGAACATCGAAGTTGTACGGCCTGCCACGTGTCACTGTTTCATCTTCTAGTTCTGAACTTTGGTCCATAGAAATTAAAGTCCATGATTTTTCTGGAACATCTTCAGGAATTCCATTTGGATCTCTATAGCCCAAGCTACAACAGTTCTCCCTAGGTGTCCTGTTTATGGATGATTTTTGGAAGAGGTTGGAACCCTAACTTGGAGGGATCATATATCCAATAATATAGAGAATATGAGGCTGAATTTTGGACACAGTGTACATCAGGATTTTATCTTTGGAATATGAATTTTTTTAGCTCATGAGCCTTCTCCAATATTATAATATAGAGAAAGTACCAAAACTTAGCAGTTTTAGTATTTAGGGTTTTTCTAGCTTGGGGTTAAACTAGGGTTTGAATTTCCTGGAGTTTCACCCAACCAAAAATCTTGATCCAGGTCTCTAAACTTTGATTTTGATGAGGAGATAAATTCTATGCTGAGCTCACTCAAAAATTCCTCTTCTGTAAGAAGCCCTAATTTCCCGCACCGAAAACTAAAAATGCTCAGAATCGAATTCCGCTTTGACAGAAAGATGCACCCTTCAATGAAGAGTCAGCCTAGACTTATTTTTCTGATCGATTGTAGAGAGAGAACCAAAAAGTAAGAAGCCCTAGATTCTATAGCTGCACAATGTCTTCTTTCAGGGTGGCTCTGATACCATGTTAAATTTTCATATGCTTAACTAAGACATCAGTATTTCATTTCATTTTCATAACAAAAGCATATAAACAGGATCACTGAAAGATAGGCAAGCACAACCATACAAAAGGAACACAAAGATTTATCCTGGGAAAACCCTAAAGGGAAAAACCTAGAAAAATCTTCCTCAATATAGATGTCCCCAAAAAGATAAAAGATAAAACTAGCAAGGAGATCAAAGCCTGATCCTCCTCCTTCTCCAGCTACTTCTCTTCTCCACTAATGCGCTACACAAGTGAGAGTGTGTGTCTCAAATGAGGAGCACCACACCTCTATTTATATTCATCTGTTCACTTGAATTAACTCATCCGACATGTAGGCTCGAGTTAATCATGTATGCTCGAGTTACACATGTAGGCTCAAGAAACCACACTGGAGTGCTAATGACCCACCTTTACAAATAGAGGGGACAACCTCATGACTCTTATTAGTTCTTCCGATTAGAAGAATCGAGGTACAAGATAATACAAGTGGTTCTCCCAGTAGGATTATCGGGGACCACAAAAGATACATATATAATATTCTTCAAAGTTACAATATTTCAACACATGATAGGACATAACTACTATCATTTGTGAAAAGGCTCAGCACTTACAACCACCAGCATGATAGGACATAACTACTATCATCTGTGGAAAGGCACATCATAGACATCCACCAGCATGGCAGGACACATCTACTACCATTTGTGGAAAGGTACAACACTCACATCCACCAGCATGGTAGGACTCACCTACTATCATCTGTGGAAAGGCTCTGCACTTACATCTGATCATGTGGGAACCAATTCCACAGTCACATCAGAATGGCTCTCGGTCCCAGATTGAGGATTCCTGGTAACTGACTAGGTGCCTCCATTCAAAGAATGGTAGTAGCCCTTATATCTAACACTAAGTCAGAATGGCCAACACTCACATCTGACATGGAAGAAACCAATACTCTCACCATGACAGAATGGCTCAGCCCTTACATCTGATCAAGAGGGAACACATCCCTCAATCACATCAGAATGGCCATGCACTCATATCTGATAATGTGAGAACACATCTCACAGTCATATAAGAATGGCCCTGATTCCTAGACCAAGTATTTCTGGTAACTGAATAGGCACCTCCATTCAAAGAATGGAAATAGCTCTTATATCTGATCATGTAGGAACCAATCATACAGTCATATCAGAATGGCTCAACACTCATATTTGACATGGAAGGAGCCAATCCTCTCACCATGACAAAATGGCTCAGCCCTTACATCTGACCATGGAAGGAACCAATCCTCTCACCATGTCAGAATGGTGTTAGCAGGAATATTTCACCTTCTGCAGACAGAAGCTGTTCCTCTGGTCTGAATGGTTCAGATCCAAAACAAATGAAGGACAAAGGATGAAGACCCTCCCTGGATATCATAGATACCTAGAATGGCTGCTTCGATAGTAAAACTGTGTACCTGTAATTAGATTAAACATGAAAAAACATCAAATCTACCAGAACATAATCTATTAATCCATGTCAGTGACTAAGGAATCCAACAACATTTACATGTGAAATCAAACAACATCAGTAAAGTGGGATGGAAATCAGCTTTGCATTAAGATTAAAATGGAGAAGTTTAAAACCAATTAATCCTTAGTGTTGACATGCATCTCCATGAAACCAAAAATTTCATCCCCATAAGCTCCAACGTTTCTCTCTACGCTCTCCAATGGCTTGGGCCAAGTGGTCAATCCAACAACATAACAATACTTCAATGGTTCTCCCCCTCAACCATGGATATGAGCTTGTATTTATAAGGCTCAATGGATAGGAATGGTTGAGAGATTTGTGGATGAGGTGGACTCTAAGATCCTATGATGGGGGATCTCGAGCTCAACTGACCCACACTATTAGGGATAAGAGAGGACACGAGGCTCATGATTTAGAAGCCTCAAAAATATTCTCTTTTTCCCATTTTACCCAGGGTACCGCTTTTCTCCTTCTATGATAGAGTGGTTCAGGTAAGAAATGCTTATGGACCAAGGGCTATAAGCGGTGGCACCACTTATGGATAACAAGGCATAGGTGGTGCGAGCAAGGTACCGCTCATGAACAAAGGGGAAAGCGCGGTGCTGAGTCTTTTTATGAAAGATTGACAATCAACATGGGTGTCCACTTCTAAGTGCTAGGATTAAGGGAAAATAGGTATGTCAAAGGTCTTATGACATGATGATGACATGATTTTGGTATAACAGGATGCCCCCCAAAGCATGAGTCTTAGAGGGATACAATAAACGAGAGCTTTGAGAGAACAAGTCCTTGCTACGAGGTGAAAATGTCGGCTCAATCGGGGCATGTAGTCAAGTAGGCATCTGTAGTACATCAATATTTTTGATTCATATACACAAGTAACCAACTCATGGCTGCAAAACAATACAAGGCAGATCCATGGGAGGAATAAAAAAGCATGGCTACTAGAATACAACATAGATCCATGTGATAGAGGACTCAAACTTGGACATAGCTACAAGACATACAATGTAGATCTATGTCATACAGACACAAATTTGAGCATAGCCACGACCATACAAATGTGGATCCATGCTAAATATACAAAACTCCATCAAAACCTGGGGGAAAAGCAATGAGCGCTTTAACCAACTACCTAGGGTCTTCGTCTCGTCTTCCACAAAGTACGATTCTATCCATGTGATTACAATGATCTGAAGTCGAACATGGTAGAAACCACTTGATTACCGGCCAATGATGTGAACCATTAACAAGTGCGAGGGAGATCACCATTAATGTCAATGATTCCCAAGGTACCCTAGTACAATCTATTGAGTGTGAATAGATGTCATGATGTCGAACACCCAGTCGATTCTATCGATCAAAGGTCAATGATGTGAACCTATGTCAAGAGAAAGAGAATCTGTCATTAAGGCATACAGATCTCAAGGTACTAAGTATTTTTTACTAAGACTATTTCTCGGATAATGAGCTGATGTCGACGGGAATAGGCTCTTCGAAGGAGGGCCATGATGAGTCCCACATTGATGACATGAAACTAGGAACATAGTTCTGGAATGATGTGAATGTAGTAACCATAGGACTGACTCAAAAGTACTTACACAAAGATTGTGTTGACTGCAGAGGTAAAACTTCTTCAAATCCCCTTTGAACATTGAGCGGCATGAAAAAAGACTTGGCATCATGACTGAATGGGACAAACACACAATGCGACAGTGGACAATGCATTCTTTTGAAAGACTGAAAGGAGTGGCATGAATCATGAAAGTGGATCGTCATGGAGATCAGTTGAATACCCAATTGACTGACATGATGTGCAGACAAGTGCCATGTTCAAAGGTAATGGCAAAGTACTACCATTTATTTGCAAAAATGATTCCCTTCCCATTTCCCCCATCATGATCTATGAGTGCCTCTTTTCGGTTTTACGAGTTCAAAGAGGATAACAAACACTTGATATAGCTTGTCGGAAGACAAGTCCAAAATCATATGTTTAATGAACCTGAGAGAGGAGGGGTTTGTTCCCAAAACAGGTCTCTCAATGTTTAATTTAATGAGTCCAATGAAAGAAAACTCTGTATTATTCATGTTTAGAGAGTCTGAACGATTACAGAAGAAGACTCCAAAGGGGTCCTTTTTCGTATGATTTAGTCTCTAAGGCCAGAAAAAGTGTAAAATCATACCTTAGAGAACTCTTCCAGCCATGATTGGCTGGAGTGTTCCTTTTTCGTAAATAGTCTATCCAAACCGAAAAAGAGATAACCTACCGTCGGAGAGACGACTCATAAAATGTTTTAACGAGCTTAAAGAAGATAATATCACTAGACAATCTTTTCATATTTAGGGAGCCTAAAAAGAGTTTAAAGAGGACTCCATGAGGTTTCTTTACACAATGTCATTTTTTACGAGCCAGGAAAGAATCGGAAATGGACTCGACGATATTTTCATGTTTAAGGAGCCTAAAAATGAGGTGAAAAGAAGACTCCATAACGTTTCTTTACACAATGTCAATTTTTTACGAGCCTGGAAAGAATTAGAAACAGAATCAGACCTTTGATACTGGGTTTAAGGAGTGTGACCAAAGTGTCGTAACAAATGCTCATCGACCTTTTTCGTTTTATGAAAGTGCGAAAAATTCATAAACAAACTCCCAAAGCTTCTTACTATAGTTCTCATATCCTGCAATCGACTCAGAAACAAGTGTTAAATGCGTTCATAACTAGCATTAAGGGATTACGACTGATGAATCTAGAGAAAAAAGTAATTTGAATCAAAACTATAGTATACCAGACCCAAAAATGCCTATATAAGTCATGTAAATAGTAAAAAATCAAATCATTTTACTATTTACTCATAGTGGAGAGCATTTGGAGCACTTTCTTAGCCATATCTTTAGCAGCTGATACCGGGAGGTCCCACCGTCAGCTTTGAGCACTGTTAGTTGCAGGTAACAACTAAAACCTTACTCTTTATTTTCATAGAAATTATTTTGAGTTTTGATGTGGTTTTGGGCTTGTATGGCAAGCCCTAAAACCTTGAAAATGGGCACAGTGCATACACCTTACGGGATGTGCGGTACCTCCCAAGAACTGCGCCTAAAACATAGATGACAGGTGGTGCCACCGCCTGTCTCCAACGGTGCACAGGCGGTGCCGGCCGTGGAGATTTCAAACTAATAGCACAAGCAATAATAAGTCATTCTCTTGATTTTAAATGATTAGAGATGATTCTAATGGGTGCTATGATTTTTTTGGTAGGTTTTTATTTCTCAAACATGGTGATATGGAAAGAAAGGCAACATGACATCGATGATGCTTTTACTGAAAGGAATGTGGGTTGTATTTTTGCATTATGGGACTATGGGCTCCTGAAATTCTTCTAGACCCCAAGCATGGTGTCGCACGAGTGGTTATTAGAGCACATACTGTAGATGTGGAATCCAGAATAGCAGTACTTCGAGGTTGGGGCCCATATTTTGACAATGGAGGTAGAGGATATCTACTTCCTGACTGGTCTCTCAAGGTGGGGTGCCCCCATCTCACTGATAGGTTCTCGTGGAGGGGATATTACCACTTGAGAGCTGATAGATCGTCACTATGTTCCAAGGACAAGAACATCGGGGAAGAAAATCCCCATCAAAGCAGTGACGGATGGGCCCCTACGGACCGTCCTGTTTACTATGTAGAGGGTGGTAGGGAGTTAGGGTGTGCACCAAGCTTCTAGGGCACACATGTTATATGCCATAGAGGCCATGGCACCCAAGGTATTCAATTGGGTGGAAGCCATGCTTCCGATATTCAAAGATCAGCAAACTAAGTGTCGGTAGGGAGAGCTAAAGTAGTTTGGCTTTGGTTCCATTTTAGCCTGCTTCTTCTTCGAGCGGGTTCCACAGATGAGACCTCAGGTGGTCTTCAGAAGTCTGAGAGCACGGGACCGTCTATGCTAAGGTGGGTCCAAATCATGGCTCGTACAGGAGCAGGTAGAGGGAAGTTGAAGTTCGGTGACCCATTCTTCAGATGGCTATGAGATTAGATCCTCATGGTTGAGGATTATGCTTACGTAGATACGAAATTCACCGGAGATCCTGACCTACCACTCCCACCTAGCGGACAGTGGGGTGACATCGGTAACAAGCAAAAAACCCTAAAATGGATGAAATGTTTTTATGTTTTTTAATGTTTTATATTTTTTATGTTAAGCGAAGAGACCTATATATTCTCATGCAAATGTTGGAGCAACGTGACTGGGAGGAGCTTCTCCACTGGATAGGAAAGGTGAAACCCGCTTTGTACCATGGGGTGATGATATCACTAGAGAGTTAGAGGAAAACTTGGAGAGGTTTTGACCTTGGATATCCCAGATGCTTCCATTGATGACCTCCCAATGAGGTATCAGAGACCTACAGTGGGAGTACCGAGTTGATTCAGTAGGCTGTTGCGTAGAGTAGCTCGAGCAGTGATGTGCTACCACAAGCATCACTAGTGTATGAGATATGTACTGAAAGCTGACAGCTTTAGGATTGTTTATAGTGATTTTTCCTAAAAGCCTATGTGCTTCAGATGAGGTCTCAGGACCTATTTTTTGTAAACTTTTCGTATATATATATATATATATATATGTATACAGAGTTTACCCAGTGTTTATATGTCTCAAACGGTAAATGAATTTTGTATGAGTTTTATGTGTCTTTATATGTTTATTTACAATGGACCATGTTTGATTTCAATGTCATGAATGGGAAATATGCCAATCTAGTATGTAATTAGCTAATGAGTCAGCAACTACATTATGTTCCCTAGGGATATGCCTATAAGTGATGGTTTCAAATGATATTTCCAACAAACGTACTCTCTGGAAGAGGTAGAGAAGCATATGGTTTCTAATGGTGTAAACATGGTTTAAATGGCAAACCACAAGTTGCGATTCCATCAAGACTTCCAGATTGCGAACATCTTGTGAGGCATCTTCAGTCAGGAGACCGATGACTGCTTCATACTCGACGATGTTATTAGTAGCGTGACCTATACAAACCACTCCTGAACTGACCAAATCTTCACCCGGGAATAGAGGACCCAAGCAGCTGAGGCGAGATTCAAGGTGTGGCAGAAAGCACCATTAGTGAAGCCATAGAAATCCATCTGCATGACCAAAACATGGTATAAATAGATGCAGACACTAAATTCAAAACCATCTTGAAAATACTAAAAGCACACTGAAATCCAAGCAATATACATATATACAAGATACTATCCAAGAAAGACCTAGGCATAGTACCTTTTTAGGTACAACCCATTACGAGGTTGCCCCAAAGGGATTCCATCATAATCAATGAGCTTGTAGGCTCCTTTCTCTAACACCTTAAAAATGACGAAAGGTCCGTACCACATGGAGTCAAACTTACCCTTCCCTAGTTTGTCATATCTCTGATCATAAGTCAAGACTATGTCACCCTCATTAAAGGCACGAGGTTAGACAGATTTATCATACTATGCCTAGACGCATTTCATATGTGCTTCATTAGCCAAGATAGCATCTCTCCAAGTCTCATCAAGGTTATTCAAGTACAAAAATATTTCTTCCTCCGTGGAAGTGTCTGGGAGAAGTTCAATGGAAAGTTTTAAAGATGGAATCTAACATTGAATTGGTAAGACAGCTTTGAGTCCATAGACAAGCTGGTTGTTTTCACAGAAGTCTGATAAGCCCAAAGAGCGGAGAAAAGAACGTGGTGCTAGTTGGATTTATGATCTCCAACCATCCGATGAAGCATAGTTTTTATAACTTTGTTAATGGCCTCTACCTGACCATTAGCTTATGGATAATATGGTGTAGAGTTTTCATGGCAAAAACCTAGCTTGGCACTCAGTTCCTCCATCATTTGATTACGGAAATGGGATCCATGATTAGTAATGATGGACTGTGGGACTCCAAATCTAGCTATGATATGATTGAATAGGAAGAGAGCGGTATCCTTACCATCTTCTACATATGTAGGCATGGCCTCAGCCCATTTTGTGAAATAGTCAATGGTTACGATGATGTAACCATGCCCCCCGGTCGAGGTAGGCTTACAATGTATGAGGTCAATCCCCCATTTGGCAAATGGGCCAACGACAATGATGGGGTGTAGCAGAGCAGGATGGGTGTGATTTTTAGGATAAAAGTGTTGAAAAGGTGGGCATTTATTAATAGCCTCTTGACAGTCTTTGAAGACAGAAGGCCAGAAATAGCCAGCGTAAAGGATTTTCTAGGCTGTAGCCATCCCAGAAAAATGACCGCCACATGCTCCAGAGTGGCAATCATTCAACACATGTTCAACCTCCTCATTGGTGAGTCATCGCTGGAGAATAGAATCAATCCCACTTCTATACAAGGTATCATTCAGGATGAGGTAGTATTTCGCGTGGTGACAGATACAGTGACGATCGTCACGGGATAAATCCGACTGAAATCGTTGTGTTTGGAGATAAATAAGAAAATATCCATACCAAGGGTCGGTAGTGCTAATCAGGAACATGAATTCATCTGAAAATGAATCACTGGGCTTAGATTCCATCGAAGCACAGGGAAGATCACACATGAGCTCGACAAATACCAAGGATTTGTTTGATGTGGCTTTGGAAAATTCCAGGTCAAACTCCTGTAGTATGACTATCCACCGGGAGTACTTTCCCTCGAGCACCTGATGAGTCAGGATGTAATACATAGGGTTCTGGTCTGCCAATACAGTGGTAGTGCGGAGCAGAATGTAGTGACGAAACTTTTGTAAAGCAATGACCATGTCCAATGCTAGCTTTTCCACATGTGAATAGGGAGTTTCGGAATGCAGAATATTCTTACTAGCATAATAAATCACGTGCTCCTGACCGTGGAGATTTTCCTACACTAAAACCATAGCCATGGTAGTAGCGGAGGCAACAATATACATAAGAAAGTCCTTTGAATAATATGGGGGGTGTATCACAGGTGAATGAGTTAGAGCATGCTTAAGATTATCAAAGGTGAGTTGGGCCTGGTCATCCCAGAAGAACAGGGTGTTCTTCTTGAGGAGACACATATAATTGTGCGTTTTCTCTGTGAAATTGCACACGAAACGATGTAGAAAGTTCACCTTCCCTTGCAAACTTTGGAGTTCAAGGAGATTAGTTGGGGCTGGTAGAGCTAGAATGGAGGAAATTTTCAAAGGATAAATCTAGATGCCATCTTTGGATACCACAAAACCTAGCAGACGTCCCGTCTCAACGCAAAAAGCACATTTATGTAGATTGAGCCATATATTATAATGACGACATATTAGGAATATCTCTCTAAGATGACCAGGATGGTCCTTCTGTCGCTGTGAATGAGAAGGGAGGTCATCAAGGTACGGTTCAACAATATGTTTAATATCATGAAACGCATAGGACATTGTGTGCTGGAACATGGCTCCAGCATTTTTCAAGCCAATAGGCAAATTCTTATATGCGAAATTTCCTCATGGGAAAATGGATTCCATCTTATGCTGATCGGAGGGTAATATCTCAATCTAATTATAGCAAGAGAAGCCATCCATAAATGAAAAGATGACACTTCCAGCACAGTTGCCGATAATCTGATCGATATGCAGAGTAGGAAAGTTGTCCTTGGGACAAGCTTTATTCAAATCCCTAAAGTCGATATAGACTCTAATGGTGCCCTGATTTTTATTGACAGGGACAACATTCGATACCCATTCCGTCAGGGGTACAGGGTAAATAAACCCAGCTTTGAGAAGTTTGTCAATTTCAGCTTTAATAGTTGTGACTTTCTGAGGATGGGCTTGCCTTATTTTTTTCCTGACATGTTTAGCCGTGGGATAGGTTTTAATCTCATGGACCACAATGGATGGGTCAATCCCCGTCATCTCTTCATAGGACCAGGCAAAAATATCACGGAATTCTTTGAAAAGTGCTTTGTATGCTTCAGATTCATCTGCCTAGCAGTTCTTCCCAACATGAACATGCTCGATAGTATTAGGCTTGGCTGATATGTCAATCGGATTCATCTAAGTAATGTTGCAAAGGTTTCCTTCAGAATCTGTATCTTGCAACAATATGGGACTTTGGGGTACATTGATGATATCAATAGGAAACAAGGATGCATAATCATGGCTAACGGAACTGGTGCTGGGGAGGAACATGGATCTATGATGGTGATCCTCCCAAATGGACTCATCCGTATTCATGATCTCCATAATGGACTCATCGGAAGGAAAAGTCTCAGAGAGATAATATAGAATGGGAAGAGAAGGTTCTAACCAGTACGGTAAATGGTAAGGATCCGAAGCCACTAGATGAAGGTCATCAGTGTGATCATTGGAAAAGGTTTGAATGGTGTCATACATTGCTTCGTGTGGACTCAATGAGGTGGAATCAACAACTTGTTTACCCTTAGTCTCATAATCAAATGAGGCAATCATATGGACTATCGCGGTATCCATGCTAGGATGAGTGGATGGAAAAATCCCCATAAGGGATGAATCCTTCAACATGCCTACCCCAATCGACTGGTAAGGAGGAGGGGACTGGCCTAACATGGGGATGTTATTAGCCGTGGAGGTAGTAACATCCGATGTAAAGAAATCAAGCTGGTCAATGGTAACAATTCTCCCTAGATGTAGAAATTGGACTATTCGAAATACTGTTGAGGTGACAACAGTCATGGCATAGAACCAATTTCTTCCTAGAAGGAGGTTGTAATCTAATGGGGCATCTACCACTTCTACTTGAGTGGAAATGGTTTCCCCCCCCATCTCTACCGCTAGGGCTGATATGAGACCATGGGGTTGGAAACCCTGTCCGTCAAAGGCCTTAAGGGTCGTAGGTGATGTTACAAGCTCGGGAGAGCCGAGGGCCTTCCAACAAGACAGAGACAAAACCGAGGTCAAAGCTCCTTCATCTAGTACCATTCGAAAAACTTTCTTTCCCACTACTTTCGTAATGATCTGAAAAGAAAGTTTATGAGGTAACCTAGGCTTATAGTTCTCAACATTGAAATGAATCAAGTCAGTATTATCTGGGTCTAAAGCTCCTAATGCTGTCAACAAGTTTTTGCACTGTGTAGGGAAACTTTGGAGTACCTCTAAGGTAGACATTGCACAAGGTGTCTGAGCGAGATCTTCAACTACATTATAAAATTGAGTATCTCGGGCATTGGGATTAAAGAAATCCTTCCGAAGAGTACTCTTGGGTGGATGAAAAATCATGTCAAGAGTAGGCTTCTTGATAGATAGGGGGACAGTAGACGAGGATTCAGGAGAACTAGTAGAGGGAGATTTCCCTGAAGAAGAATGATCTTCTTTTTTATCTGTGGGTTTGTCATAATTCTGACTTCAAGTTTGTAGATTAATGGTATCCGAGGACATCATACAAATTTCCTCTGACGAACTAGAGTTACCCTGATTAGACATGTCTTCGATCAGTTGTTGCTGAGAGGGAAAAGGATCCGTGAGTACTGCAGGTGCAGGATTTGTTTTCATAAATAGGGAGATTTCATCCCAACAAGGACACTCCTTTGAGAAATGGTCACCTCCGCATAGCAGACAATGATATTTTTCCTTTCTTTTCCCTTTATCGTTATCACTGTTGGTTGGTCTTGGATTCCCTTGTTGGTTTCTGGGTTTTTTATTTCTATTTTGACCCTTATTTTTATTATTGCCCGAGTTTTGAGTACTTTGAATAGAATTGACCTCGACGGAAATATTAGGAGTCGAAGGAGTAGGGGTGGCAGTCTGGGGTTGCTTGGCAGGTTTCGCTACTGATGGGGACTGGATTGAACCAACAATCCCATCAACAGGTACTTCTGTTGGTGGCTTGGCAGGATCGGTGCTGGGGCGAGGAGCTTGAGGAATCAAGTCATAAAGAGTTCCAGACTGGGAATAAACCAAGTCTAGGTACTGAGCCCGACTAATAGCCCTCTCTTCAGTAACGACACCACCCATGGCCACATCTCAAAAAATAGGAGGCAACAAATATTCGGTAAACCAATCAGCTAATAACTGATCCAGAATAGGGGCCTTAATAAGCCTTCTCCACCTTCTCCACTCATGGATATGATTAGATATGTGGGTGGAGGTGTTTTGTCACAGAGAAGTTAAGAGATCAGTACCCGTTTCATAACAAATATGGAGCTGAAAGTGTGTAAGAAACACGGTTGCCAATGAGCCAAAATCCACAAACGAATGTTGTGGGAGTTCAATGTACCACTTCGCGGCCGTACCGGTCAAAGTTCACTGAAAAAGTCGTAACCGAACTGAATGATCCATGAGGGAGTTAGAAGAACACCACAAATGGAATGTTATAACATGATTCTTCAGGTCATCTCCCTGCTTCCCATCAAATTTTGGGATGTCCGATGGTAACTTTATCGGATTAGGAGGCCATGAGGGATTGTGTTGAATGGGGTCATTAATCAACTTGGACAAATATGGTAAGTCCAAAGTTGCTAGGAAAGGTAACGGATGGTTGAGTTGTACATACTGGTAATATTGACATGGCATATAGTTACCAGTAGGACCATACGTGGACTGAAAGACAGGTTGCTGTGAAGAAGAACTAGTGGAAAATCTGCTTGCAGGGGGTTGATTTCTGGGATTAGGACTGCTAGGACCACTAGGGCCTCCAGGAGGAGGACTGCTAGGGCCTTCGGGACCACTAGGACCACTAGGACCACCAGGAGGTGGACCACCAAACCCTCTAGGGCCACCAGGAGGTAAACCTACAGAGCCACCGGAACCACTAGGAGGAGGGCCACCGAACCCTCCAGGGCCATTAGGAGGAAAGCCACTAGACCCCATAGGACCATTAGGACCATAAGGACCATAAGGAGGAAAGTTTCCATATCCTCTAGGACCACTAGGCCCCCTAGGGGGAAGACCTCCATAAGGCGGTCCTCCAGCACCTTTCGGAGTATTTATAGGTATCCCCCCCATAGCTGGCATGTAGGACTAGTTGGGTTTCCCCCATGGCATAAAAGTATTACTAGAGTATGGAATTCCTGCATAAGGAATTCCTATAGGATTAGGTGGATGATTAATGTTACCTACAGGTATTTGATAACCATAACCTTCAAAAGATTGAATGGTTACAGGTTGTGCCCCCAAGGGCTGACCTGAACTGGATGGGGGATTAACCGCATTAGTATGGGTGGGAGGGACATAAAATGTAGATCGTTCTATATTAGAGGTCTTCCCTTGACTAGGTACAATTCCGGTGCTAGATAACATAGGTCATGCTGGGGGTTGCCCCTCAGCACTAGAAGGTACTGACAAAATAGGATTTGAAGGTTGGGCCCTAGGTGCAGAAGACCTGGGAGGATTTGGAATAGACATAACATGGAAGGTGATGGGGTTGGTAATTTGACCTGGGTTGTGTGGTGTTACTGCACAATCTATAATTGGTTCAATGGGTCTCATAGAATCGACAAGTGAATGATATCCCACAGGAACAGATGTGGAATGTGATGGTGTCGGGCATAATAGTTCATCTATTTTCTTATCAATCTCCTGTGCATGGAGAATGGCAGTGTAGTATTTCCTACATTCTTCTTCATCTTTAGAAGAGTTTAAATGGGTGCCAAATGAGGCAATGGCCTGTCCTATAGAGGTATCCCAAAATGGAGCATTGGGACCATAATTCAGATGGGTAGTGTCATCAACATGACCTTCAAAGTGACTGTGGAATGAGTCATTTCCCCAAGAAGGTTGTTGGACCAAGGGAGGTGAGTGTGAAGAATACGGTCCTCCACTTTCTGCAACCACATTTTCTCCCACTTAGGAGGTGGTAGCAGCTCCTTGGTCGATAGCTTCCATTGGATTTTCTCCTGAACCAGGAATAAAATTGGGTGGCAAGCCTCATACTCTTCTAGATTGTCTTAACTCAACCAGTTTGTATAGTTCCTATCTAACCTAGGGTTTGAAAAAATAGAAAACACACCAAAACATTTCCCTACACAAGCTATAGGTAAAAAAAAACACACTTAAAATGATAGGAGGAGTTCAAATAGTCAGGTCTCTCACCAGGATTGTCAAGAAGGTGCCACTCATGATATACCTCGAGGGTATGTGTGTAGTAATATCCCCGAATAATATTTTCGATGTATGGCTCCAAGCAAGACGACCAAAGGGATTTTATCAGATAGATAAGGTATCCTAGTGGGGTCTCCCGATATACTCAAGGTACGTGGGAGCTCGAATTGGTAGTAATGCTGACTAATGCATAACCGTACACAAGGGGCCTTCCGATATACAATCGAGTATGTGAAGTACCTTTCTATATACCTCAAGGGTATGTGAAAGGTCATTCGATATACCGATGGTACATGGAAGAACCGCGTGAGTCCCGCGATGTAATGCAGACAAATAATGACAACTCCTATGCTTAACAATGCCTGAACACGTCCCTAACCTATCACTCTAATTGCTATGTAAATTTTAACCTATAACTACCGTTAATTTTAAAGTGGACGGTTAGGTGAATGCATGGTGTTTTGACAGAAAAGTAAAACCATGCAGTATGCTTATGTAAATATTTCACTTTACCGTTCAGTATGCTTACTTATGGGAGGGAAAGAGAGTATTTTATTTTTCTTCAAAACCAAAAATATTTCCAAGTAACAGTCTTGAACAAAAAATCAAAGACAAGCAGCACTTTCCAAATTGATTTCTCTTTTCTGAAAGCAATGAGAAGGGGAAGAATCTCTTTTCCTAAAAGAAAAAAAAGAAGCACACTACATGCAAATGCACTCTATTTTCAATTTTCTTAAAAGATAGGCAAATCTAACTTAAAACTACCATTTATTTTATTTTATTTTGATAAGATAGTACTAAATGCATGAGAGACAAAAGAACATGAAGAGACTAAAATCTTGTAAAGCCAGTCAGAGATCCAATGTCAAACGCTCAATGATGATAACCTAATCTCAGTCAAAATTTTTCTTTTTTAAAGGAAGAAAAAGAAGTTTTCTATGCAAACAAGAAATGGAACCTAGAAGTTAATTCAATGTCTTTCTTTCAGTCTATATAACAGAAATGAAAAGAGATCTTACTAACACCCTAAGCTTTTCAAAAAACAAGAAATCCTTTTTCAATTACAACCAACAAGCACCAAAGTGAATGAACAATCAAAAGTCTAACCTAGCTTTTGAATTTCACAATCAAACCAATCATTAACCATACAATTCCAAACCACAAGCATAAGATTCTGACACACAAGCCTGATAGTGCAGGGCTGAAAGCAAATCAACTCAATTTTTTTACAAAAAATGAGAAAAAGGAGGTCTTGGAATGAATCCTACCTGACACTGCGCTTCTCGGGTATTGACAGAGCGGTTCTATCCCAACACCGCTTCTTGCCAACAGAACTCAGGAGGTGGCACCGCGGGTTTCCCACTAGGTTCAGGCGGTGGCACTGCTTCTCGCCCACTGCATAAGCACGGTTCCCTATAAAATTCCAAAACACATAGAGAATGATAGATCAAGTCAGAAAAAGACTAGATCAAGGTAATAAATGATAGATTGAGAGTGAGAAAGAGCATTAAAGGTCGAAAATAATTTAGATCTAGATAGATCTTGAAGTTTCAAACCAAAATCCACTAAGTCAGATAACAGATCTGACTGAAGAGAGTTGTAGAAGGAGCTTGGATTCGGATAGGATTTGAATAACGGAGGAAGATCATATCGACTTATACATACATTCATTCCCCAGTGGAGTCGCTAGATTTGTTAGCAGGAATATTTCACCTTCAGCGGACATAAGCTATTCCTCTGGTCTGAATGGTTCAGATCCAGAACAAATGAACGACAAAGGATGAAGACCCTCTTTGGATATCATAGATACCTGGAATGCCTGCTTCGATAGTAAACCTGTGTACCTGTAATCAGATTAAACACGCAAACACATCAAAGCTACCAGAACATAATCTATTAATCCATGTCAATGACTAAGGAATCCAACAACATTTACATGTGAAATCAAACAACAATAGTAAAGTGGGATGGAAATTAGCTTTGCATTAAGATTAAAATGGAGAAGTTTAAAACCAATTAAGCCTTAGTGTTGACATGCATCTCCATGAAACCAAAAATTTCATCCCCATAAGCTCTAACTTCACTCTCTATGCTCTCCAATGGCTTGGGCCAAGTGGTCAATCTAACAGCATAACAATACTTCAATGGTTCTCCCCCTCAACCATGGATATGAGCTTGTATTTATAAGGCTCAATGTATAGGAATGGTTGAAAGATTTGTGGATGAGGTGGCCTCTAATATCCTATGATGGGGGATATTGAGCTCAACTAACCCACAATGTTAGGGATAAGAGAGGACACGAGGCTCATGATCTATAAGCCTCGAGAATCTTCTCTTTTTCCCATTTTACCCAGGGTACTGCTTTTCTCCTTCTATGATAGAGCGGTTCAGGTAAGAAATGCTTATGGACCAAGGGCTATAAGCGGTGGCACCAATGATGGATAACAATGAAAATGCAGTGCGAGCAAGATACCACTCATGGAAAAAGGAGAAAGCATGGTGCTGAGTCTTTTTATGAAAGATTGATAATCAACATGGGTTTCCACTTCCAAGTGCCGGGTATAAGGGAAAATAGGTATGTCAAAGGTCTTATCACATGATGATGACATGATTTTGGTATAAAAAATGGCTCATGGACTCATCACTTCCCCTTGGAAGCAACATCAATTTGGAGAACACCAAGCTTCTCCCTGAAGTACTCAAACTTCACTCTGGCCAATGGCTTTGTCAACACATCAGCTATCTGTTCGTCCATCGCAACATACTGGAGCTTCACTACTCCCCTCTGCACCATATCCCTCATATAGTGATACTTGATCTCGATATGCTTCGACTTGCCATGGAACACCATGTTCTTTGACAAATTCACACAACTCTGGTTGTCACAATATATACAAGTAGCATCCAACTGGAGATCAAATAAATAAGATAGTAGCTTCCTTAGCCATACTGCCTCACAACTAGCTGAACAAGCTGCAACATACTCTACTTCAGCTGTACTCAGTGCCACACAGGATTGCTTCTTGCTAAACCAAGATATCATACCTGGTCCCATACTGAAGCAACACCCTAAAGTGCTCTTCCTATCGATGGAACTACCTGCCCAATCTGAATCAACACAACCCTCCAGGTTAATCTTCTGACTCACCTCATACTTGAGCCCATAATTAACTGTACCCTTCAGGTACCTCAGAATATGCTTTGTAGCAATCAAGTGAACATGTCTTGGATCAATCAAGAACTGGCTCAAGGTGTTCACAACAAAGTGAATATCTGGTCTCGTGTTTGTTAGGTACATCAAGGACCCAATGATCTGATGATACATCATAGCATCAACCACTCTTGATGAAGCATAACTCAATAGCTTTAGGTTTGATGCCATTGGTGTGGTCATGGCCTTGTAGTCCATCATCCCAAACCTCTTCAGGATCTCTACTGTATCTTTCCCTTGTCCTAGGGAAATTCCATCTGCATTTTGCCACACCTCCATGCCTAGAAAATAATGCCTCATACCCAAGTCCTTCATTTCAAACTCAACAACAAGCTTTCTCTTCGTATCAGCAATCAACCCCTCCATACCTGTTGCAAACAAATCATCTACATACAGTAGGAGAATCACTGGGTTGCCATCTTAAACCTTGTAGTAAAGGTTGGAATCCGCTTTACTCTTGGTAAAGCCCAAACTAGATAGAAAGCTATCAATTTTGTCGTACCATGTCCTGGGTTGTTGTTTCAAACCGTATAGGGTTTTCTTCAATCTACATACATGAGACTCCCTGTCATGTGTCTCGAAACTGAGTGGCTTCTCCACATACACTTGTTCTTCTACTACACCATTCAAGAAAGCAGTCTTGACATCCATTTGGTGTATCTTCCATTTCATTACTGCAGCTAGAGAAAGTACTGATCTGATGGAAGTGTATTTGGCTACAGGTGCAAAAGTTTCTTCATAATCTATTCCTTCTTTCTGGGAGAAACCATGAGCAACATATCTTGCTTTATATTTTTCCATGCTACTATTTGTAGCATGCTTGATCTTGTAGATCCATTTGGAAGTTACAACATACTTCTCTTCTAGTCTTGGGACAACATCCCAAACATCATTCTTCATGATCTATTGATACTCTTCGATCATAGCATCCTTCCATTCTTTCCGTTCTACCGCTTCTTCATAGTTGGAAGGTTCTTTATCGATGAAATCATATAATAAAGCTACATATCCAGAGCAGGATATGGTCCTCTTTCTTTCTCTGTGATTCTCTTCTGGAGCCCCATACCTTTATGCACCTTGGATAGCTTCTTGTACCCAAGCAGGCTTCCTCTTATGAGGATTCTTCTCCTAAGGTGGATCTACAGGTTCTTGAGGTTCTTCAAATTCTTGATCTTCTTCTTGAGTTTCTTCATTCATGGTTGTATCATGAATCTTGGGTGCTTCTGTTTCTTCAGGTTCTTCAATAGGTCTCTTTTTGGATTTGTTGTAAGCTGTGTCTTCATCAAATTTCACATCCTTGCTAATGTCGATCTTCTTGAATCCTGGGAAGTATATTCTGTAAGCCTTTGATCTTTTAGAGTATCTCACAAATATACCCTTCTTTCTTGAAGGATCTAATTTTGTCCTCTTCTCTTTTGGAATGTGTATGTACACTGGACAGCTGAATATTCTGAGATGGCTGAATTCTATCTTCTTTACGGAAAAGACTTCTTCAGGTGTCTTGTTCTTGAGTACTCTGTGTGGAGTGCAGTTCTGTACATACACCACTGTTATTGCAGGTTCTGCCCGTAGATGCATACGAATATATTGATCATGAAGCATAGCTCTTCCAGCTTCCATGATAGTTCTATTCTTCCTTTCTGCAATCCCATTCTGTTGTGGATTATAAGGAGTGGACAACTCCCTCTTAATCCCCGAGTCTTTGCATAACTCTTTGAATTCATTTGATGTGAATTCTCCACCATTATCTGATAGAAAGGTCTTGATCTTCTTTTCTGTGTGATTCTCGATCAAGGCTTTGAATTCCTTGAATTTGCTGAATACTTCATGTTTGTTCTTCATGAAGTAAATGCATGTCTTCCTATAAAATTCATCAATAAAATAAACATAGTATACATACCCGCTTAGTGATATTGATGACATTGGACCGCATACATCGGAGTGGATGATTTCCAAGATTCCTTTTGCTTTTCTTTTGCTACTTAGAAATGTGTTCTTTGTGTTCTTTCCTTTCGCACATCCTTTGCAGACCCCATCATGTTTTGCTTGAATTTCTAGAAGACCTTCAACAACTTTGCTTGCAAGTGGTAGTGCTTGGTAATGCACATGTGAAATCCTTCTATGCCAAAGTCCATTTGACTCTACTGTGTCATGGACCAAGGCTTGTTCTGGATGGCCCTTCAATTTGTACAATCCTCCTTCTTGTTCCCCAATCACTACTGCATCATTAATAGTATTTCCTTTTGGCCACATGATGACTTGACCATCTATAAATGCAACCCTCATTCCTTTTGCATCTAATACAGATATGGAGAGGAGGTTCTTCTTTAGTCTTGGTACAAACAATACTTCCTTCATTGTCATAGAATTTCCAGAGTCTATCCTATAGGAAGATTCCCCACTACCTTTTATTGGATACTGGTAGTCATCTCAGAGCTTCACCTTGTGAGGTGATTCATGTTCTGATAGTTTCACAAAGGATTCATTGAATCCTGTCAGATGTTTGGAAGCCCCATTGTCTATAATCCAATCATTTCTTCCATGAGTAATGTTTCCAGTGAGAGTGGAAATCAAAACATATTCTTCCTCACTTGAAGAATATTCACTTTCATATCTGGTTCTCTTTGTTGAAGGTTCATCATCCTCTGCAGCATGAGCATGATGTCTTCTCTTGTTTCCCTTCTTCTTGTGAGAGACATTTTTCTTTCTAGGAAATTCTCTAGCATAGTTTCGTTTCTCATCACATGCATAACATCTGATTCTAGACAAATATTTTCTAGTGTTATCTTTATGAAAGGAATTACCTCTTGGGTGATGAGAACTTCTTCTAGTTTTATTGGAGTGTACCGTGAGAGCTTGATCTTCACTTCCCATATTTTATTCTCGAGCTGCTATTCAAGCTTCTTCTTGAGAGCATTCTTGCCATAGTCTGCTAAACTTGATTAACTTCTTTCTGGCACAGATTCCTTGAATAAAGGAGTCCCATGATCTAGGGAGACCATTCAAGGTTGTCATCACAATTTATGCATTGTCCACTTCTTCATCTACTGCTTCTAGCTGTTCCTTGATCTGAGAGACTCTTGTGAAGTAAGACTAGATGGTCTCTACATTTTGAATCCTCACATTCTTCAACTGGTTTCTCAGAGTCATATTCCAGTTTATGTTCTTCTCTTCAAACAATTTGGTTATGGCATCAAACATAGCTTTAGGTGTATTTAGGGAGGACACATGTGGTATGAGGCAATCCTTGATTGAATCAACAATGATCCTCTTTGTTATAACCAATTTCTTCTTGTGTAAGGCCTTAGCCTCATCTCCCTCTGGAACTGGAATCTCCTCACTTATATAGGAGTCCAACTCATTTTCTTCCAGGACCAGGGAGATCTTAAACTTCCAGGCTCAGAAGTTATCAGCTCCCTCAAGCTTTTCATCAAGCTTGGTATGATGAGACATCTTAACTGAGAACCTAGTGATGGGTGCTCACACCTCTATATTGGTGACATAGAGATCACTTTTGAAAGGTGTTTCTGCAAGCCAAACTTCCATTAAACATGAAAATGAATACCTTGTAGCAGTTGAAGAAGAAACAAGATCAACTTCCCCATCAACACTTGAGCTTCATGATGTTGGTCCAAGCAAGAAGGAAGAATATGAGGAGGTTCATTTGCAAGAACCTCATTTTCATGAAGGGTCCTTAAAGATGAATGAAAAGAAGATCCAAGAGTCCCTTAGAATACTCCATGACACTCAAGCATTAGTGTCAAATTCTTGTTGGAGAGGTTCTTCATTGGAGGAGCCATCATTCCTTGAAGACATGGAGAAGATTCAAAGAGCAACGTGCAAAATCAAAGGTAATTTCATGTCTTTTCTTTTTGATAGAAAAAATGTGATTGAGCTTGGTGAATGATTATATGAATCCTACTTTAAGAATAATGAAGATATTAATAATCTCAAAATTCAAAATGAGCAACTTCTTGAGAGGTTTCAAGATACTTGTCCTTCCTGCTATGTTTCAGATTGTCAAACGGAAGATTGTTTCGATGATTCTCATGACACGGTGGATCATGAGAAATGGGGAAATTTGAATGTTCTTGGTTTGTTTGAAGATGAAATTGAAGAGATCCAAACACTTGATGTGGTGGAAAAGGAACTTGAATTTTCTCTTGATGAAGGTTATGCAATTTTCAAACAAGAACATGATTCCTCTACATTGGAACCAATCTATGACAAAGGTTTCACATTTTTGAAGGAGATGCATGATACTACCCATATGGATCCTTCCCATGATGAAAATTTTTCACTTTTTGATCATTTGGGTGAGTTATTTCATTCTCCTACATCCTACAATTCCATGTTTTGCAGCATTAGTCTCAACGAAGTATGGGTGAAAGGGTTCTTTTTGATCGTGCCACATGAGGAGTATGGAAATCCTAGATTTACTTTTTATGATGACATGGTTGGAACAAATTATTATTAAAATTTTCAGAAGAATCCTTTGTTAGTTTATGAGGATGCACATATACATGGATGCACCTATTATAAGCATTTGAGTCAATTGAAGACTCATGTTTTTTCTTGCTCAACACTTGGTTCATTCGATGTTGGAGGAACTTCATCCAACACTGGGGTGAATAGATTTATGTTTGGAGAACTTTTTTGTTTCCAGCCACATAATTTGTTATATATTTATGATTCTCTCAGTCATGGGTGTATGGGTGAGACTTATTTGAGTCATTTGAAGTCTCCTTGTTTTTTTTGCTCATTATTTGGTTCAGATTTTAGTGGAGATTCTTCATTCACTTATTGGTTGAAAGAATACATGGATGGATATTTTGATGCATATAAAATCCTTTTGGAGCAGAATTATAGGACATGGGATCCTCACCTATGTCATTGGAGCAGATTTTATTGGTCACTTGAAGCTTGTATGCACTTGGAAAATGGTTGTCTACTTACTTGGAGGTATAAGCACTTTCATGATTTTTTGATGAGGCACCTCCTTGATGTACATTTTTATTATGTTGTTATGTACTTTGATGATATATATTATGTACTCATGATGTTTGGAAGAATGAATTCAAGAAAATGGGATCCCATAATTCTCTTTCCTAATGGTATGGGTTGGAGAGCACTCTTAATTGTTGGAGTGCAATACAAGCAATGGGACCCTGCAATAGTTTTTAGTCCCATTGATTTTATTTTTTTTGGGAAAAAAGAAGTATGGGAGATTGATTCCCCACTTAATAAAGTGATTTTAATCAGAGTAGTGCAGCAACAATCATGGTGGTTCCTCTCTAAAATCTTCATGGAATCTCAAAGACTCAAATTTGGGAAACTCAGTGGCAACTTCAAAGAATCATACAGAAATCAAGTTCTTCAACACCCATGTTTGAAATTGCTTGAGGACAAGAAATGGTGGGAAGGGAGGATTTTTCATGTTCCAAATTTCCCATTGGGTCACAATGGCCTAATCACATTTTCCATATTCATGAGAGTTTGTCAAATGGATGCTAAGGGTCAAATAATTGCCAAGGAGGAAAATTACTAGTTTCCTAAGTTGGGGCTGGAAGCTTTGGGATTTGGAATAAGGGGGAAAATAAATTATGTTTGAACATTAGAATGTCATAAATATTTAATAAAGGATATAAATAAATAAATACAAGGGAAAATCAAATTGGAAATTGATCATGAAGACACATGGAGGATGTGGGACCCGCACAAGCTAGATTTTCTATGCCACATGGCTTCCTCCTCTTGTCATTTGGAATCCATAAGAAGCCCAAGGGTATTGGTATGAGTTGGAAGGTAAATATACTTGGAATGAATCAATTAAGGTCGAATTGGAGTGGATGAGTAACTCCCATGGAGGAGGAAGAGTAATTTTGGAGCTAGTGAGACACTTGGACTAGATTCCCTAGCTCTAGGACAACAATGATGAAGATGCTATGAAATGTATGACACAAATCAGATATGAAGTCTGAAATATGACATATATGACATTTCAGTGCTAAAAATAGCCTCAATAGGGCGTTAAATGGAGTCAACGCGGCTAAGATGCTTCGACATGTGATTTGGTGGAAGTGGGAGACTATGAATTGTTGGACAAGTGGCATTCTTTGGAATCTCTTCCCAACTAGAGTTGGATTGCATCTCTTGGAAGGAATTAGACCCATAGAGATATTGGAAAATATATAAATGTCAAGAACAAAGAATGAAGGCATATTTTGATCATTTGATAAATTTGCATTTGTGAAGAGAGAGAGCTAGTGGATGACTGGTTTCTTGCCTTAGCCAATTTCGAGGGTGAAAGATTCCCATCCAAGTTGGTGTGTGGAAAGGAAATTCAGGTATTTCATGGAGATTTAATGGAGTCATAATTTAGAGTTTCAAGATACAGGGAAGCTAGTGGACACTTCAATATCAGCTTTTTAAACAATGAAGAAAAATTGCCATTTCCCCACTACCTTGTTGTGAACCAATGTAATGTTGATGGATTCAAATGGATAAGTAAAATAACAATGGTTTATGGATGAATGGAATTTTATTTATTTATTATATGATTTTAATTTAAATTACATAATAATTTGGAGTCATTTTGTTGAGTTTCATAGCATATGGAGAAGATTGCCTATCATTTCCCTCAAGGTTGAAACTAGTCTTTTTGCATCTGATTTAAGGGAGATATAGCAGAGATTAAAAGTTGAATGGTGATGAATATGAGTTAATGTTGATTTAATTTATATGTACCCTTATTCCATTCAGAAATTATAGTTGTATTGAGTGCCTTTGGAAAGTCATTTTCATCATCTACCCCTAGGGGATTTGAATCACAAGTTGCTCGTAAAACTCCGTACATTGACCAGATTTCCAAAGTGAGTTTCAAACATAATTTGATGGTTGAAAAAAACCTGTAAAAACCATTTTTATGTATTAAAATAATTCATACACCTTCTGGTACAATTTGAGAGCATTTGGAGCTATTTGAAGCCATCTAACATTGGGGGTTTGAGCCTCAAAATTACTAGTAAATTCCTTGAGTTCTCTTGGATACCTATTCGACCCAAAAAACACATATAATGCTGAAAATATAATTTAATTAATGTATTATAATAGAGCCAAGTCTCATACCAACCACTAGTGGAGGTTGCACAGTGTTTGGAAGAGATTTGTTCCAAGACCCACGGGGGATTTCCACCTCCCAAATTCACCAGTCTTGTCTCGAAACTTCTTCCCTTGCAAATTTCAGACCATGGTTGGGTATATCAATTGATTATATGTCTGATATATGTGTTAATAGTACCATCACACCTCATTATTTTCCTCACCAAGTTTGAAATTAATTGGAGGAGTTTGGAATCAGTTGTATCCATACACCTAGAGTTGAAATTTGGTGAATTTGAGCACATTGGGAAAATTATCCACAAGGGAAATTACACGAAGTCATGGTGGTTATTTCAGAAATAATAGGGCTGCCCAAGGATGTGCAGAACCGTCATAGTATTTTTGTGGAAAGGATAATGATAAGAAGCTTGTAGCGAAATTAAAGAATCGTTATGCTTTAGAATGCGACGGAAGGGCATACCACATCGATAGTATCAATGACTGCATGGTACACATTGGCACAAGGATTTTGGCTAATAAAGTGCTAAGGAAGAACCACCCCATCCAATGTGATTCGGGGGTGGTTGCATGTGTTGAGCTATGTGCACAAGGCATACAAATGAACTGGTCACTCTTTCTCATGAACCGGTTGGCAGAGGACGCAGTGGTAGTGCACGTGGGCGAAAGACCAATCACATAGAGTTGGATACTCATCCTGATCATGTTAGTGGCTTAGATGGATCCAAATGACTACCAAGGAATGGATGTAAAAGTGATAGAAGTATGTAAGGGTGCCCAGTATCAGAATCTATGGGGGGTGAAAGAACTCGAAAGGTTGATGGATTGTGCGATCCAATTTTGGATCTATTGGGAAGAGTTGCAGGAAACAACAGTAAAATTTCCAAGATTATTTGAGCAAGCCATGACAAAATATCAAAGGATTGCATGCTTCACAATTGGATCACATGCTATTCATGTTCAAGCACAATGTGACCCAGACAAGCAATGGTTTCCGACGCCGTATAAATTGTCTAATGCAGAATTGGAGACGATGGTTAAAGATTGACCTGTATAATGGTGGGAACCAGTTAGTATGGATGAAGTATCAACATGACCCTCGATGGATGCACCTACTGATCCCATGTGTAAGGATGACCAACAGAGTCAACATGAGTCCGATGAAGAATCGTCGACAGAGACACCCACTGACCCAGAGGCAGAGCGCGTGTTCAATGAATTAAGAACAAAGCGATGCATAGAGAAGGGTGTGAGTAGTAGCACCACAACAACAATGGAGGTGCAGTTGAATCAACTTATCAAGGTAGTTGAAAATGCAACTGATGTGGTAGCAAAGGAAATGATGAAATCTGCATAGGCAAGATTCACAGAGGTACGAACAAAACTAGATTCATTATATGAAGTTGTCTTGAAGAGAGCACCAGAAAGTGCGACGGTGCAGGAGTTTGCATCAATCAATAGTAAGCCATGGCTTAGGAATTGTAACACCTCAGTTTTGACCCTGCTTGCATTTAGTATATATGATACATATGTTGTAAATGATCTTGGTGTGGAGCTAAAGGCCAAGGCCCCACCATGATTTGGTTATGATATGTTTTGGATTGAAATGGTCACTGATGGTATATTGGGACATGCGACATATATATTAAATGTGGCATCATGTAAACACACATTTAATTAAATAACCCAACCAACTATGTTCATTGCAAACTATATTGAGAAGGGGCATGATTTCCTAAGGGTAAGGAGGGGGAAAGCTAAATCCTGAGCCATGGAGGGGAAAATCCATGTGTCAACACTCTCTTCACTCACCCTCCCTTGTCTCATCCAACCACCACCTTCACTGTTTTGTTGTTAGTGGGGCATCTATTCGTTGACAGCAAGGACACTATGCCATGATGGCCATTCTCCCCATGCGCCTGCACTCTCTCCATGACAACCTTCTGGATTTTGGATGGTCTGTCAACTAACCGAACGGTGGCTGTTCATTCACCTCACATGGACTGAGTTAAAGGAATACACATTCCTTTGTTTGGGGTTCACCCTCTATCTCTCACGCATTGCTAGTCTGTGATTATTATTCCCCTGCTCACGCAAAGCATTGGTCTTTCCCACCGTCATTAGACTATTGTGGTTTCATCACCAAACGTCGGTCTATGTGTTGTGTTCTTTCCATTTAGATAGAGAATCAATTTGACCCATGCATTTTTGGACTGGGCATTTGTTCCAACCTTCATTGCTGAATCGTGAGTTGAATACTGCTACTGTATTGCTGGGCCGTGGCCGTAATTTCTTTCCCAGTTTTGTTTTCCAGTGACCATTTCCATCAGGTGTAGTTTGAGAGTCTGTTCCCTTACCATTTTCTGGTCTATGCAAGTCTCACAATGATCGTATTGAGGAGCGGGTGATGTGGGTTCATGTGTGTGTGTTGACTGCTATTTGTCCATGATTGCATTAAGAAATTGCTGTGGGTTCATAGTTGTTGTGGGATGTTGTTTGCCACAATGGACTGATTGTGTTTTTCCCTGTAAAAGATTGAATAGCTGTTTGGCTGCTTGCGTGTAGTGGTTTTGTCCTCATATTGCATTGGAGTGGTGAATGAGGGCTTGAGATTCTTGATAAACCTAGTGAGTTGAGAATCACATAGATAGAGCCATTGAGCTGGTTTTCTTCTCCACAACCCCTGAATATGACTAGAAGGGAGATCAGTTTCTGAGGGACTGTGTTGTAGAGAAAGGACTAATTTCCTTGTGTTGGGTGTGTGTGAGTGTTCTAGAAGCCAGGTTGGTTCTGGTGTCAGTGGACCAACTTAGCATTAGCCTTTCCCAACTCCTGGATGGCCTGATAAACCCAACTCTGTTGGCTTGGTTGATCTATTGTTCGCCTGATAAACCCAACTGTGTTGGCTTGGCTAAACTGTGTACCCTTGTGGGTTGTTATCCTTGGCTATGTGTAAGCCTGTTAGTTCCTTATTCCTTGGGGAATCATTCCTGTCTTGCGGGTGGCAGCGTTGCTGAGAGATTAAAGAGCACGCGGGCCTATGGTTGGGTATAACGTTGCAGTGACATAGCTGGTTGAGGAACAAGTTCTTCATAAGATAAGTATTCTTGCCTAACTTGTATCTGAAATTATAATTACCATTGATGAACGATGATATACATGTAAAATGCTGATCTATATATGCATGAATGCTGATTGATATGTTTTGCTTCCGTTGTGTATATGAATGATTATGCTTCATAAAATGTTTTATGTTTTAAGTATCATGCTTGTACACTATATGTATGTATGTTTCATGTTCATGGGGCTATATGCCCAGATGATTTGATGTATCGCAGTGTCCTCTTCGTCTGTCAGGGGGTTGGGGACGTCACAGTGTGGTATCAGAGCTCTGGTTACAGCATGGGCCTGAAGGGGCCATGATAGATCAGATAGCAAAGGAAGGTTGCCTTCTACCCAGCAACAATCAGAAAAGTGTGGCAAGAAAACTTAGAATATTTTTCTAAGTACCAGAAACATCGGCCCATCGAAAGACTTAGTGACAAGATATTTCGATGCAGTAGGCACTTAGTGGGAAGGCCACTCGACGGATGGTAATAAGGAAAAACTTTGAAATTTTTTTCTAAGATCGACCATCGGCGATCGGCGGAAGATAGTTGTTCTCATCGCCGATGGATAGACGGGGAAAATACCGATGAGTAGCGGCAAGAATTAGTTGAATGGTAGTTGAATGGGTTGCCGCCGTTGCGGCTGCCATGGGGAATAAAATTTCGATGCAGTAGTGTTAGTGGTTATGACCACTGACAGAAGAAGAAAAGTTTTAGAATTTTTGTTTAAGTGTTGAAATCATCGAAGGAGATTAGTTGATCGAGCCCCCGCCGTTGCGGATGGATAGACCACTATGCCTTCGATGAGTAGAGCCTCCGACCGTCGATGGCCCAAAATTTTGAAAATTTTCTAAGTGTTGGCTTTGTCGGCCAGTGGAGCATGTTAGTAGGATGCATCGCCGATGAACAACGAAAGGTATTAGATGATCTGCGCTACCGTTGCGGATAGCCAGAAGACTATCCTTCTGACGGATAGATACTGTGACGACCGACACCGTAAAGAAAGTTTAAAATTTTGTCTAAGGCCCAAAATCATTGAACATCTAAAGAAGATAGTGTTTTGCGCATCCACCGTGGTGAAAGCCTAGTGCACTAGTCTTTCTATAGGGAGAAGCTCTGACTATCGATGCCAGTAAAAAATCATGCTTCAGTTCACTGATGCTTTAGTCTTCCACTCACCGATGCCGAGGTATTAGTGGATTATGTCGACACCAAGAAGTCACTTGATCGGCGAAGGATAAGGGAGATGGAGCCAGTGATTCAGCAGAATATAGAGAAAGTTTTCGTCGACAGATAACAAATGGATCGACGGAAAATAAGTGATTGTTGAGCCGATGAAAGTTCGGAAAGGAAGAGAAAAATTTTGAATTTTTTTTTAAGTCATGGAATCATCGGCCATTGACGATGGTTAGTGGATGAAATCACTAATGCTTAGGTGATTCCATCACCGATGAGCATGATGGGTAAAATTTTTTGAGCAAACATCCGCCATTGCGAAGATTGAAGAGACTAATTACCCGACGAAGAATGCATCTGAGTGCCAATGCCGCAACTTCTAGGGGGTTCTGATCACCGGTAAGACTCGGGATAGTAGACCATGACATGGCCGATATGGTGGAAGAAAAGATGAGTAACTCACCGATACAATGAGATGATTTAGAAGTTTCAACCATCGAAACGCCCGATGAATAGTAATTGACATCACCGATTGGAAGCCTAGTCAGGTTGCCACGAAGATCATAGTGAGATTTCTTTTTTCCATTGCAGCTGCTCAAGCAACTGTGCCCCCGATGAACAGTTGGGTTGCTCATCAATACCGAGTAGGAGTCTAGTCGTTTTGCTCGCAAAAACCAAAATTAGAACACGTTCCTCCGTTGCAACTGCTCAGATAACTATGCAACCAATGCACAGTTGATTTGCTCGCTAATACAGATCAGGAGTTTAGTTGTTTTGTCGTCGAAATGCCAGAAGGAGAACAAGAAACAAACCACTGATGAGTTAGTTTTTTTGACCCCCACAATGTCAAATAATTAGTTGGGAGGAGGTCCGATTGTGCCTAAGAAGATTTAGGTTTTTCAGGGGAATTTCTCAGTGATTTTTCAGGAAGTTTTTGACTGTCTTTCAGTTGATTTTCATCAGATTCAGTAGACTGTCTGTGGTCACAAGGCTGAAAAGAAATAGAGAAAATTCTGTGTTTTAGCATAATTGTTGTTTTGTAAATATCCCGAAGAAAAAGGTAAGTAATTTGGCTTATATTAATGTTATGCATCTAACAGTTTTCTACTAACACATTTGCAGAACTATAGATAACTTCCAAGAGCAGTACTATAGAAAGAGTAGTGTGGTAAAGCAAGAGGTGGTTCAGTCATGAGAACCATGATGGGTATGATGTCCGGGATTCTTATGAGTGAGCAGAATATGCCATGGGAGAAAATGCTATAATAGAAATGATGACATAGAATATAATGGAAGGAGATTCTAGGGGATACCTTTCGAGGTTGCAACCACCATGAGAAGCTTGGTTAAAGCCTGGGAAGAGCATTATCGGTTGAATGGTGCCATATTGGAAAGCTTGACAGACTTGCAGAAAAAGATAGATTCTGGATGAGGTACATAAAGGCTAGAAGGTAGCAAGAGCGGCACTAGGAGAAGAAGAAACACTTCTAGTGGATCATCTGACTCTGCAGAATCCAGTGGAGATACAAGTTCATCTTCTCATAAAAGGAAAAGAAGAAGGCACCATAGGGATCGCTCTCGAGATGAATTTAGGAAAGCTAAACCTCCTACATTTGATGGTGAGATAAAGATGGGACAAGAGGTTGAATCTTGGCTTCTTGGGATAAATAAGTACTTTCAGGTGCAGGATTATTTAGGAAACATGAAGGCAAGAGTTGCCATATTCAATCTGAATGGAAGGGCATACATTTGGTGGGGACATTTCAAGAAAGTAAAGAGGATCAGTGAAAGAAAACTGAAGTGGAAACAGTTCAAGAAGTATTTCAGGAAGAAATACCTTTCTGACAGGTATTATGATGACAAGATCAAGGAGTTCCATGAGCTGAGATTAGGATAGAAGACCATGGATGAATATGCAAATAAATTTTTGGAATTGTTGAGGTATGTCCGGTACATCAGAGATGAAAAAGTGAAGATCCAACGGTTTCTAAGTGGATTGCCTCAAACTTACAAAGATAGAATTGAGTTCTATGAACCAAGGACTCTTGAAGAAGCAATAAGAAAGGATAAATATTTCTATGAGAAAAGCAAGGGTAAACTTGATTACCATAAAGCATGGAAAGACAAGAAGAATGATAAGTTTGACCAAAGAAAGAAAGTGTTCAAACCTTCTAGATTCAGGAATCAGCAGAAGCAGCCATCCCAAGATGCGAGTAATCCAGTTGGAGTGACAGGTGGAAAGCCTAAAGAACCACATCAGAATAAAGGTCCACTCAAATGTTGGAAATGTGAAGGACCTCACTTGTGCAGATATTGTCCACTTGAGAATGAAAGTGCAAGACTAGCTTATAACATGCAGGAAGCAGAAACAGTGGGTCAGGAGATGAAAATCCTAGGTTGGAAGACTATCAGGTGTTACAGGAATTCAAGGATGTGTTTCTTGATGAGATTCTAGGGCTTCCTCCAAAGAGGGACATTGATTTCACCATTGAACTTGTGCCAGGAGTAGCACCAGTGTCCAAGACACCCTACAAGATGAGTACACCGGAGATGCTAGAATTGAAGATTCAACTGCAAGAGCTATTGGAAAAGAAGTATATCCGACTGAGTGTGTCTCCTTGGGGAGCACCGGTTCTGTTTGTAAAGAAGAAAGATGGTACACTCAGGTTATGTATTGATTACAGGAAGTTGAACAAAGTTACTGTGAAGAATAAATATCCTTTGCCTAGGATTTATGACCTCTTTGATCAAATGAGAGGAGCAAAGGTATTTTCTAAGATTGACTTGAGGCTTGGTTACCATCAGGTGAGAATCAAGGATGAAGACATTCATAAGACAGCCTTCAGGACAAGGTATCAACATTATGAGTTTGTAGTGGTACCATTTGGTCTCACAAATACACCAGCTACATTTATGTGCCTTATGAACAGTGTCTTCAGTAAGTATTTGGACAAGTTCATTCTTGTTTTCCTCGATGACATTCTTGTTTATTCTAAGAATGAGGAAGAGCATGAAGAGCATTTGAGGTTGACATTGCAAGTGCTTAGGGAACACTAGCTATATGCAAAACTGAGCAAGTGTGACTTCTACAGGGATAGAATTCAGTACTTGGGTCACATTATCTCAAAAGAGGGTATATCAGTAGACCCTGAGAAGATCGAAGCCATTATGAATTCTCCTACTCCAAGAAATGTGATCGATGTAAGATATTTTATGGGACTTGCAGGATACTATAGGAGATTCATTGAAGTATTTTCCAAGGTTGCACATGCCATCACTTCTTTGCAAAAGAAGGGAGTAAAGTTAGAATGGACTTTGAAGTGTGAAGAAATCTTCCAGCGGTTGAAAAATCTTCTCACCAGTGCACCAGTATTGAAAGTTGCAGATCTAGGAAAATATTTTATGGTATGTGCCGATGCATGTGGACAAGGGCTTGGAGGAGTCCTTATGCAAGACAACCACATGATATGTTATGAGTCAAGAAATATGAAGGAGCATGAGAAGAACTATGCCACTCATGATCTAGAGCTTGCAGCCATAGTACATGCTCTCAAGATGTGGAGACATTACTTGATGGGTAGAAGATTTGAGCTCAGAACAGACCATTGTGGTCTGAAGTATTTGTTTGATCAACCTACTCTGAATGCTAGGCAAGCGAGATGGTTGGAATTTATATGTGAGTTTGATTTTGAAATCAAGCATATAAAAGGAAAAGAGAACAAGGTAGCTGATGCACTCAGTAGGAAGGTACAGAAAATGCATGTGGCATCTCTTAGTATTTTCCAATCAGAATTGAGGTAGCAGATTGTTAATCATGTTGCAGGAGATGAATTGTATGAGCAGGTAAAAGACAAATTCCAACACCAAAGTATTGAGAAGAGGTATGAGGGATATAAATTGGAAGAAGATGGAATTCTCACTTTTAAAGGCATAATTTATATTCCGAATCTAGCAGATTTGAGGAGAATTGTTATGGATGAAATCCATCAAGCTCCGTATTCTCGTCACCCAGGATATCAGAAGACAATTGCTACAGCTAGAAGGCAGTACTTTTGGCCAGGTATGAAAAAGGACATGGCTGAATACATTTCAAGGTGCATGAAATGTCAATGGGTAAAGGTTGAGCATCAACATCCAGCAGGTTTGTTGCAGCCTTTTCCAATTCCGGAATGGAAATGGGAAGTTATTTCCATGGATTTTATTACAGGATTTCCGATGACTTGGAGACAACATGATTCCATCATGGTTGTAGTAGACAAGTTGACAAAGGAAGCACATTTTATACCAGTGAAGTCTACGCATAAGACTGATGACATTGCCAAGATTTTCATGAAGGATATTTTCAAATTGCATGGATTGTCGAAGGCAATAATTTTTGACAGAGATGTCAAGTTCACTTCCAATTTTTGGAAGGGATTGTTTGTATATTTGGGTACAAAGCTAAACTTCAGAACTACATACCATCCTCAGACAGATGGGCATATAGAAAGACTTAATCAGGTGCTTGAAGATATGCTTCGTATGTATGTGATGGACAAACCAACCAAGTGGGAAGATTACTTACACTTGGTAGAGTTTGCTTACAACAATGGACAATAGGCATCCTTGGGGATGAGTTCGTATGAAGCTTTGTATGGAAGAAGGTGCAGGACACCAGTGACTTGGGACAACCTAGTGAACAGAGTTGTGCTTGGACTAGAATTGCTCAAGGAAATGGAGCAAGAGGTTGTAAGGATTAGATAGAATCTGAAAGAAACACAGGACAAACAGAAAAGCTATGTAGATAAGCATAGGATGAACACAAAGTTCAGTGTTGGGGATCATGTTTACCTCAGAGTGAAAGCAAAGAAAAGTTTCTTGAAGCTTGGAAGTTGTGCCAAGATGTCACCTAGATATTGTGGGCCGTTTGAAGTGCTTGAAAGAATAGGGCCTGTTACATATAGATTTGCATTTCCTGCTAGTACTAGAGCTCATAATGTTTTTCATATTTTTTTGCTTAAGAAATATGTACATGATCCTAACCATGTGATAAATTGGGATGTGATTTAGGTGGAACCTGAGGGAGAGTTCCAAATCAAGCCAATGCGCATCCTAGACAGGAAGGTCCCAATGCTCCAGAACCGGGCCATAGGGCAGGTAAAGGTGCAATGGGAGTATTATGGACCTGAAGAGGCTATGTGGGAGCTGGAGGATGCGATGCGATTGGCACATCCATTTTTGTTCAATTCTGCGAAACACTGAGGTGGTACTAGTGTAGCATTTTGTTCAAATTTTGTAAAGCATTGAGGACAGTGCTGTTGAAGGGGGAGGGGAATGTAACACCCCGGTTTCGACCCCGCTTGCATTTAGTATATATGATACATATGTTGTAAATGATCTTGGTGCAGAGATAAAGGCCAAGGCCCCACCATGATTTGGTTATGATATGTTTTGGATTGAAATGGTCATCGATGGTATATCGGGACATGCGACATATATATTAAATGTGGCATCATATAAATATGCATTTAATTAAAAACCCCAGCCAACTATGTTCACTATAACAAAATTGAGAAGGGGCATGATTTCCTAAGGGTAAGGAGGGGGAAAGCTAAATTCTGATCCATGGAGGGGAAAAGCCATGTGTTACCACTATCTTCATTCACCCTTCCTTGTCTCATCCAACCACCACCTTCATTGTTCTGTTGTTAGTGGGGCATCTATTTGCTGATAGCAAGGCCACTATGCCATGATGGCCATTCTCCCCACATGCCTGCACTCTCTCCATGACCACCTTCTGGACTTCGGATGGTCTGTCCATTAACCAAATGGTGGCTTTTCATTCACCTCACATGGACTGAGTTAAAGGAATACACATTCCTTTGTTTGGGGTTTGCCCTTTATCTTTCACGTGTTGCTAGTTTGTGAGTATTATTCCCCTGCTCATGTAGAGCGTTGGTCTTTTCCATCGTCGTTAGACTGTTGTGGTTTCATCACTGATCATCAGTCTGTGTGTTGTGTTCTTTCCATTCAGACAGAGAATCAATTTGCCTGATGCATTTCTGGATTGGGAATTTGTTCCAACCTTCATCGCTGAATCATGAGCTGAAGACTACTACTCTATTGCTGGGACGTGGTCGTAATTTATTTCCTAGTTTTGTTTGCAAGTGACCTTTTCCATCAGGTGTAGTTTGAGAGTCTGTTCCCTTACCATTTTCTGGTCTGTGCAAGTCTCACAACGATCGTATTGAGGAGAGGGTGCTGTGGGTTCATGTGTGTGTGTTGAATGCTATTTGTCCATGATTGCATTGAGAAATTGCTATGGGTTCATAGTTGTTGTGGGCTGTTGTTTTCCACAATGGACTAACTATGTTTTTCCCTGTAGAAGCTTGAATAGCTATTTGTCTGCTTGCATGCAGTGGTTTTGTCCTCAAACTGCATTGGAGTGGTGAATGAGGGCCTGATATGCTTGATAAACCTGGTGGGTTGAGAACTACACAGATAGAGCCGTTGAGCTAGTTTTCTTCTCCACAACCCTTGAATAGCATTGGAAGGGAGATCAGGGTCCGAGGGACTACGTTGCAGAGAAATGACTGATTTCCTTGTGTTGGGTGTGTGTGGGTGTTCTAGAATCCAGGTTGGTTTTAGTGTCGGTGCACTAGCTTAGCATTAGCATTTCCCAACTCCTGGATGGCCTGATAAACCCAACTCTGTTGGCTTGGCTGATTCATTGTTCGCTTGATAAACCCAATTGTGTTGGCTTGGCTGAACTATGTACCCTTGTGGGTTGTTAATATTGGCTATGTGTAAGCCTGTTAGTTCCTTATTCCTTGGGGAATCATGCCCGCCTCGGAGGTGGCAGCATTGCTGAGAGATTAAAGAGCACGCGACCCTATTGTTGGGTGGAACGTTGCAACGACGTAGCTGGTTGCGGAACAAGTTCTTCATAAGATAAGTATTCTTGCCTAACTTGTATCTGCAATTATAATTACCATTGATGAACGATGATATACATGTTAAATGCTGATCTATATATGCATGAATGCTGATTGATATGTTTTGCTTCCGTTGTGTATATAAATGATTATGCTTCATAAAATGTTTTATGTTTTAAGTATCATGCTTGTACAATATATGTATGTATGTTTCATGTTCATGGGGCTATATGTCTGGATGATTTGATGTATTGTAGCATCCTCTTCACCGGTCGGAGGGTCGGGGACGTCACAGGAATGTTCAAATTCCCCCGAATATGATTGACACCAGAAGAGAGGACTTGAATACCTCGTTGCTGCAGTTGCGTGACATATCATTGGATATCAACGTGCTGTCCAAGCAGACATTGGTACATATGCAATGAGTTTCCAACCAAGAGTTGGCAGACAGAAATAAAGAAGTCAACGATTGATTCTTGCAGTCACAGGAGAAAGAGGAAAAAGCACCGAAAGAGGTCAAGGAACTACATCAAGAAAAGGAGAAGCTACTAGAAGAGAAAGCATAGGAAATCGAAGCACTAAAGAATGCACAAGAGGAGCTAAGGGTGAAGAGCACTGAGGAAATCACAGAGCTAAAGAAGGAGAAAGATTTCCTTGTTGTTGAGAAGGCACATATTTTTGATAACATAGTCAAGTTAGAAGAAACAGTTGGGGATGCCTGTCAGTATGTCTTGGAGAGCACTGCAGAGCTGGATGCAGTGGCAAGAGCACAACGACTCGGGGTTGTTATTTAAAAATTGTAGAGTGAGAATAGGATTTTGGAGGCTTTGGTGCACCTGACCATGCCACTAGAGAAAATAGCAGTGCGAAAGAACAAAATTGAAGATATAGAAACACAACTCTACGAGATGGAGCAGGAGGCCAAGAAAGTGAGGGATGGGACTACGCAGTTCTGGGGAAGCGTGGTGTAGTATGAATAGCTAGCACAACTGACCACACAGTTGCAAGAAGTGGAAGGGCCACTATAGAACTTGAATACATCATTGAGAATGATGCCACTGATGATTCAAGTCACCTGGTATGCAGAGCTAAAGGGGTTTTGGATACATTAGTTTCGCAACATCGCGGATGTTGTGCAAACTCAAAGACACTGCGCAAGTGGAATATGGCGGGCGAGAAGTAGAATATCTTATGTAATTTTGTGTCACCTTTTGTAGTTTTGGACCATATTTTGTGGATATTGGTCATTATTTTAAAGAATCAGTTAAGAATTAGTTAGAAGTTGTCTAAGTGGACCTTGAATGTAAAGGCGCAAGCCTATAAGTAGATGTTGAATTGCAAATGTTATCAATCCATGTATGAGCGACCTTAGTGCCTTTTTGAGTACTTTTGAGAGCACTTGTTGAACTGTGAACTATTTTGAATCTGTGATTTTGTGCGGAAGTAATACGATAAGACAAAGGTTGATCTGAATCGCTATGTTCTTTTATGTTTTACTATCTTACTGTTTTCTATGACTCAATAATGAATTCTATGTGAATCTGCGACATGGATCTATGATGCGATGTTTCCCTGTTTTAAATAATATTATCATGTTGGATATGTTTGCGCATCAATATTCTTATTGCAGTTATGATTGAATGCTACGATCTGTTGAAGAACAATGATGAATAATTCTGTTCATGATTAAGTAAATGGTCAAATCTGTTAATGTTGCGCGAAGCTGTTAAGTTGATGTCACATTGTCCTCTCTTATTCGGTGTAAATTTGGTTCCAAGATATCTACATATAACATCTCGGGTGAGACCTCATCTACTCTGTGGGTGTTATTGGACAGGGTAAAACCTGTCTAGGTCAGTGCTCAGGGAGATAACGATGGTTCAACTGTCGATAGAGTGGGAACCCTTGTCGACTGGTTTTTTTGGATGGGGTTGTGCCAACATTGGTTTTAGTTCATTTAATGTCAATTCACATTTGATTTTAATATTTGAAAACAAACAAAGAATTTTTATTTTTTATTTTTATCCTTTTACATAGTTGGAATTGGTAAATTTGGGAACATTCGTTAGTTTCTCTTTTTATTGTATTATAGATTTGTTTTAGTGAAGAGAAATAACTTGCCTGTTTATATTTTGGTCACAAATTTTGAAGGATTTAGTTTTATTTCACATAAGGTTGACTGTTTGATTGTGTATTTTGGGAAAATAATCTCTTACTCTCTTATTAAATAGGACATGTATTGAAATAAAAAACAAATACTTGTACTTCATCACTGCATGATTTATGAGTAAAGTCTTCACATCATCTTGTCCACTTAACCACAAAAAGATAAAACCAAGTGCTGGTTAGGATAAAAATGTTAGCAAGATTGTGTGTTAGGTTAGAGACATGTTCTGACGTCTTAAAATGTAGGAGCTGCCATTATTTTTCTGCACTACATCCCAGGTACTGTGTGGTTCTTCCAACTACTCGTTGGTATATCGAAAGGTATTTTTTAGGGATATAAAATTCCTATGTCTTGGGGGTACCACAATAGATAGTATGACACGATAAATCAATCCTTTCCAATATGCAAGAGCAATAAACAAATCTAACACTAAGGGATATAAAATCGTACCTTGTTTCGGACGGTTGAAGTAGATCCCCGTTGAGCTTTTCCAATGCAATTGCACTTACAATTTTCTCTCAACAACAACAAGCAAAGCAAGAATGATATATATAAATGTGTTAGAGCTACTCTAGCATATATAATCAATCATGTATAAGCAAGTAAATACATCGATGGATTCAATATTCATACTTAAAATGCACATGCATTGGAGAGGAAAATATATTTCTATTAATAAAACAGAGATACAATAGTGACAAACTCTGTCGGCACTTTTGCAAACCGGAGAAACCGAGTCCTCCACCTGGGCCTCCACCACTTCAATCCTCCATCTCTCAATAGCAAGCTCACAAAGCAAAGGAAATCTTTGGAAGAACACTATGTGCTCCAAAGGGACAAAAGGATGCAGACTCAAGTATAAGAAAAATGAGGCAACAATGGACTATAGTTTCCTTACTCTTCAATTTCTCCTCCTTCAATGTATCCAAGAGGCTCAATATATATCACTCCAAAGAGGTAATGGAGGGTCGAATCCGAGCGTTCTCAAGGAATATGGAAGGCTAAGAGACAAGATATTTAGACTCATATGAGGAAAAATCCAAAAATATTTGTCTTTATGCACACATCCCGATGTATGCGGGTTTGAGGTCAAAATCTACGTATACACGCGAGTATGGCTTTAAAATTCACGTATAGGTATAAACATGTGATTTTTGGGGATAATATTTTAACATCAAAGTATAATATAAGTCCATGGGGTTCAAAGAGTCTACAGAGGGACATGGAAGGCCATAAATATGTGATCAACCAAGTGTTGTAAAATGAACTATAACAGATGCCCCTTAATGTGTGAGGTCAAAGGGGTAACATGATGGCCGAAATACATTATATAATCCATCCCAGAAGTGGAGTAATGAAGACTCAGGTGGAAGAACCAACCACTCATCAATACAATACAATAATCAACCTCTACATGTGACCGTAAATACATATAGTAGTCCCGAATACATAAGAGTACAATGGCCATGAATAGGCATGATATACAAAGTGTAATGTGTGGTCATCACCACATACAATATACAATGGATCAAGATCTCCATAGTGGATGAAGGTATCTGATATACACTGGAATCTATAATGAAGATCACGAGAGATGAAATCTCATGAATACTGGCACGATCAAGGAGGTAGCATACATGGAATGCCACCAAGCTGGAAGGTATTCTACCCAAACCGTTAGGAGTACATGTCCTACTATGTGAATATATGTGTTGAGGTCGAACATAGTAATCCATCCTATGATTAACGAATGGTTGACATGAAAATTCAAGATAACTAAGGAATGACCGACTTAGGTTTCAACTTCCTTCGAACAAGAGCATAAGGCAAGTGGTGACTGAAGGTAGGAAACATGGACCTGATATGCAAACTGAGACCTCTCCATGACACAGGAGGCATCAATAGAGACTCCATGGGGACTTGAAGCATAACCAGTTGGTGGAGTTAAACACAGAGTTACGAGTACAGCTCCTAAAGTCAAACTAACGACCCAACCAACGGATGTGATATGCAGTGCTCCGTTCGAAGCCGACATGACTCGACTACTTCTAAAGATAATATTATTTCCCATCCGTATTTTTATGTTTTTTGAATTTTTTTGGAGTTTTTTCAGATATTTTGAAAATCTTGAAAAAGAATAAAAGTGCTTTATAGTACATATCTAGGAGGAGATGAGTGTTAGAGGCAAGACAACTAGGTCCAAGCAGTAGAACATACCTATGCTCAATGCAAGGAAGTATGTGCAGGATAACAACAGTCGGCGAAGGTCTCCTCCTAGTAAAGGGGTGATCAAGCTGCAAAGGATATGTAAAAGGCTCTTCTTGGCTAGACATGAGACAAGCTTGGGCTACATGGATTATAACTATGATGCAGGAGCCGACATAAAGCTCAATAGGGCAAGCAAAAATCATGAAATGCAATTAAAACTTGATATATACAAGTGAGTCCCGATGGGAAATTTATAGCATAAAGTTCAAGAGGAGTATGAAGCTCTTACTCAAGGACATGATGGGACTAAAAAGGGACTCCCACAACCTAAAGGAGGAATCTCAACATGGGTACCAAATGCAAAATAGGGTCTAACTAGGGAACCCATGTATAGGAAAGCTCTACCATTCACATAATATCACTTCTAACAATAGCATGAAGGTTTCGTGACATCATGGAATGCGTTTGTACCTAAGGTTAATATGAAATGGTCATAAGGCCATGTAAAATGCAAGCGGATGTGAAATCCTAACCTATATGCCAGTTCAAAAATTATACCTATGATAATCATGAACAGATCAAAGACTTGGTCAAAACACACTCAAATCGAGCACCTACAACACAATATTAGGCCAAACGGTCAAAAAATGGTAAAAAAATGGTCCAAACTATAGAAAAGTGGGTAAAATTTTCAATTTTTTTTCTATAAAATAGTGAAATTTTTTTTTTCCATACCATTTGAAAATTTACCCAACATAGTGTTTTTGGACCAAAAACTTGAGAAGCTGATTCCAGGAGCTTCGGTCTGTGAAATCACACACCATCTAGTTCAAGTAGATAATCATGCCACACTCTTTCATTTTCATGGTCAACTTTTTACTTTGGTCCATCCCAAACTAGGCAGTTTCATCCCACACAGAAAACAACTATTTTTTCGCGTAAGGGTTTGACATACGCGGAAAAAACCCCGATAGCCGCGTATGTACATGGCTATTTTGAAAACAGTCGCGTATAGGGCCGGAAATAACAAATTCAAGGTCAAAGACTAATGCAAATTGGAAATTATTATGTAGGATGGTCCTAGAGTGGAGAAAATGGGACCATGAAGATGTTGAGAGGGATGTGCAAGATGACTTAATGGCTCAAAAAGATTTGAGGGCTTGTGGTTTGTACAAGTTCTGGCGCCTTAGCAGCCTGAGGGAAAAACCAAGGTTGCTCCAAATTCTAGTAGACTATTGGGATCCCAACTCAGAGACATTCTAGCTGGATGGGATGCCCCTCAGCCTTAAGGTTGAGGATATCTATATCATTACAGGACTGTCCTGCAGAGGGGAAGTGGTGAACCTACAAGCTCATGGGATAGGAGGTGGTCTCACCATATAGGAATACATTGATGTTTATTGCCTCTTAAATACAAAAAAGGTTGGGAGCCAAATCCCAACGGGATCGATCCATAACCTAGGGATAAAGGCCATAGTGTTGGAACTTGGCATGATAGCGGGGTTAGCATCCCTCCACCATGATTTTAGGCCGTTGATGTTCTATGCAGTGGAGAGCATGTAGCCTACCATTTATGATTGGAGTACCTCACTACTGAGAAACATGATGCCATAGCTCATAGACTACAAGATGGGAAGGGAACTATGTGCTCCAAAGGGACAAAGGGATGCAGACTCAAGTATAAACAAAATTAGGAAACAATGGACTATAGTTTCCTTACTCTTCAATTTCTCCTCCTCCAATGTATCCAAGAGGATCAATATATAACACTCCAAAGAGGTAATGGAGGGTTGAATCCAAGCATTCTCAAGGCATATGGAAGGCCAAGAGACAAGATATTCAGAATCATATGAGGAAAACTCCAAAAATATTTGTATTTATGCACAGATCCCGATGTACGTGGGTTTGAGGTCAAAAGCTGCATATAGACGTGTGTATGGATTTAAAAGTCATGTATAGGTATAAGGAGGTGATTTTTGGGGATAATCTTGGAACATCAAAGTATAATATAAGTCCATGGGGTTCAAAGAGTCTGCAGAGGGACATGGAAGGCCATAAGTATGTGATCAACCAAGTGTGGTAAAATCAGCTATGACAGGATTTCACATACTTTATGGTATATAGAAATATTCTTTCACGTAATTGATGGTATATAGGCAGGCCCCTTTCGAATGGTTGTGAATTAGACAACACTACTAAGGATTTGAACTCCCACGTAGCTTGTGTATATCGAGAGATGCCTTTTGGATCCTGATACCAATCAAGTAATGTATTGGTCCTCTTGTCGAATCAATACACCAAGAACACCACTCAAAGAGATACTACACACATACTTTCTAGGTATCTGGGTATACATGCAAGGGTACAGTCACAATCCTCCTTGTTTCATATTACTTTTGGACCCTGTAGTATATCACAAGTTGCAACAACTTAAGACTCCTTCCAGGATCCATACTATACATCCCACCTACCACAAGTTTTCATGTTGCTATTATATTGAGTAGCACTTGTTTTTGTGTGTGTAGTCAATAATTTTTCATGATAGAAAGTTTGGCCTAACATTTTGCCTGAACAAACTTTAAGACGATCCTGTTGAATATGAGGATTTGTACAAACAAGAATGAGCCATTTAAGGGAAAATTAATTAATGATTCAACATCCTTAAGTCCACTTGAAGCTATTTATCATGCCATCCAATCTGCATATGATGACTGTAACTTTGATGATGATCTTTTAGTAGCATCAGACCCTTATCATCTACCATATTGGTTAGATTCACCTCCTCATATTTGGACTATCTTTTACAAACCTTTCCATGTAATGAATCTATAATGGAAATTATGTCCTTATATGATTTAAAATGGAATGATGCGCATCATCGTTCTTATTTTATTCCCAATTCCCAATGGGTAGAAATTGACTTTGAGTCTTTTATTTCTTTCGATATTGGCTTTCATCCTCAATCACTTGTACTTATACTAAATGTGGAATCTGAGGGAAATTTGAGTAATATTACAAAAATACTCCAATTTACATATTGGTGAAACCAGGTCTCATTGAACACATACATCTGGGTTGAAACTATTCTCCTTCAGAAATAGGAACTTATACAACCCTATTCAAGGAATTTCATGATGTTTTCGCATGGAGTTAAAAAGAATGCCAAGGATTGATTCTTCAATAGTTGTTCACTGTTGATGCATTTGTAACTTTGGAATGTATTCATCCGTATATCTTATGTATTGTACCCTGATGTTTATTCCGAGAAGTGTCTATAATGTATTTGAGTCATGTCATGCCATGATGTTCCTATCAAGAGATTCAATAATGTAAACAAGTCATGTCAAGCCATTGAGGTTAACCATCCATTGTAAGTCAGGGTAATAGTCCCCACAATTGCGTCAAGGTTAACCCTCCTTGTTGATTGGAGAGAAAATTCCGCACAAGTTGTGGGGCATTATGGTTATTAGACTCTCCTAGAGATGTCAGATCTAGTAAGTAATTGTTAAGTGAGGATCACATGTTAAAGTGGACATTAAGTGAACGAAATAATATAAATAGAGAGTAAGCCTCTATATTTATCACACACACACTCACTCGCTGGGGCGCATGAGTGAGAGAGACTACTGCTGTCACGAGATCATCTTTATGTTTTTGTGGTTTACTTTTGGTGCTGATTCTATCTCTGAGGAAGTTGCGGGGTTTTCTCCTTTATGGTTTCCCTGAGGAAAATTATTTGTGTCTCTTGTCTCTTGTGTTTATTATTGTGCATGTTATTCTCTCAGTTAAAGATCCTAAGATAATAATGCTAGCTTGAATGATAAAAATCTAAAATGGTATCAGAGCTAACCTGAGAAGAAGACATTATGGAGTTGTAGAAGTTAGGGCTTCTTACTTTTTGGGTCTCTCTCCAGAATCCATTGGCAAAAGTATGCTAGGATGACTCTCCATTGAAGGGCACGTCTTTCTGTCGAAGCGAAATTCAATTCCAAGCATTTTTAGTTTTTGGTGTGGGAAATTAGGGCTTCTTACAGAAGAGGAATTTTTGACTAAGCCTGGCATAAGATTTCTCTCCTCATCAAAATCAAAGTTTAGAGACCTGGGTCGATATTTTTGGTTGGTTGAAACTTCAGGAAAGTCAAACCCTAGTTTGACCCCGAGATGGAAAAACCCTAAAATACTAAAACTGATAAGTTTTGGTACATTCACTATATCTCAGGATTGGAGAAGGATAAGGAGCTGAAAATTTCACAGAACAAAGATAAAATACTTATTTACATTTTCTCCAAACTTCAGCCTCATCTTCACTATATCCTAGGAGATGTGATCCCTCCAAGTTAGGGTTCCAACCTCTTCTAGGATTCATCACCAAACATGACATCTGGGGAGAATTGCCATATCTCAGGCTACAAAGGTCCAAATGAAATTTATGAAGATGTTTCAGAAAAGGCATGGACTTTAATTTTTGTGGTCCAATTTTTAGACCAAGAATATGAAACAATGACACGTGGCAGTCCGTACAAATTCGCTGTTCTGAACAGTCCTGTAACATGTCACCTTGGGAAAATGATCATCAGTCCCAATTGGTGAAACCAATTCTAATGAAACCTATGGTGTTGGAATAGGGACAGGCAAGGATACCACAGTGCAAAGTTTTTGACAGAGAGGAGTAGTATTGTTAGAGATATCGTAGAAATAGTATCAGGAATTTCTGCAGAAGAAATTGGAAAACTAGGGCTTCCTGTTTCGGGAGCTTCCCTCCACTGTTTTTAGAAAAGGAGTACATTAGAAAGATCACCTTGAAGAGATCTATATTTCTATCCAATCATTCCTAAAATATTCCAAGTTTTTGAAATTAGGGTTTCTATGACAAACCCTATATCAGCGAGCTCCGGAACCAGGATTGAAACCTCAAATCGGTAAGATCTAATCTTTTGCTATTTTCATTTGAGGTTCTCATTTAAAAATGATCTATCACATCAGCTTGATGATAATCTTGTTGAAATTGACAAATTCCAAGCATGGAAGTATATGATCTCTTTGAAGAAAATGAATTGGACACCTACATAAGTAGAGAGGTTCCAGTTCTAGAGGGAGATGAGGCTAAAATCCTTACACGAGACGAACTTGGTCAAGGCCAAGAAGATCATTCCCGATTCAGTCACAGATCAGCTTGTACCACAAGTGTCTTCCCTAAAGACACCAAAAGAGATGTTTGATTCCTTGAACAAGATATTTTAAGGGAAGAACATAAATCAGAATATGACCTTAAGAAACCAGTTGAAGAATGTGAAGATCCAGAATGCAGAGACCATACAATCACACCTCACAAGGGTCTCTCAAATCAAGGAACAACTTGTAGCAGTAGAAGAAGAAGTGATGATAGCCACCTTGAATGGCCTCCTAGGATCATGGGATTCATTCATGTGAGGAATGTGTGCTAGAAGGAAGTGATTACTTTTAGCAGACTCTGGGAAGAGCACACACAAGAAGAAGCTCAACTCATAATAAGAGAAAAGAAGATGGGAGCAACTTAAGATCGAGCTCTCACCATCCAAAGAAGATCCCTCAAGCAATGAGGAATATGAAGAACTCAACTCTTGAAGAACCTCTTATCCATCTTATCATTTGGATAAGAAATGATGAAGTCATGAATGAAGAAGATGATGAAGATGAAGGCTCAAGAAGGAGTCTACCCACGAAACAAATAAAGATAAGTATTCAATTGTCATTTCACGATATTGTTTTATTATGCATTTTTTTATATTCAGTTGATGTATTATGCATGATAGAATGTTTGCATTAATGACAATATACTACTAATATGCATGTAATGAGTAAGTAGCTCATTGTGCTATACAACTCTCCATTGCTACTTATCTAGAATGAAACCCCTCAACTGGCATATTGGATTAGTGCACAATCTCAATGTTGTCCTGGTAGTGATGGAAGGAATCTAGAAACGTTTCCGTGAGATATGGATGAATGTTGTATTGGCTAAAATAGTTGCATGATCATATATTTATGCATAAGAGTTTACCATTATGAATATTCCTTATGAAATGTTTCTAACCATACAAATAAATTTTACTTGTAGCAAATATCGCATACATAATCACCTACAAGCAAAGAAGAATGAGACTTGTTCCGAAGAACAAGTGACGATAGTTCAAGATGAAGAATAATATGACGAATGTAGCGACATCATTGATGTAGAACCTTCCAGCTATGAAGAAGTAACCAAGAAGAAAGGGAAGACCAGTTCAAGAATAATGATGTCTAGGATGCAGTATCGATACATGAAGGGATGTTCGTAGTTCCATCATACAGTAGATGGAAACATCGTGGGATACAAGGCAAGATTCATAGCACGAGGCTTCTCATGAAAAGAAGGCATAGACTACGAAGAGACATTTGCTACCAGTGGGAGTTGAGGCACATGACAGGGAGAATCATGTGTGCAAATGAAGGAAGGTTTCGTATGAGCTCAGAAGACACCCATGGGATAACACATACATGAGGAGCTTGATGAAGATCTGAACCTATGCTACAAGGTTGATAGAGGATGACAAGCTCACAGATGGGTGTGAGAAGAACTTTTGAAAAAGTTCAAGATAGAAGATCTTGGTATCTAGTGACCCTAGATGGATACATAGAATATTAGTAGCAGAGGAAACTACTTGTCACTCCAGTATAGAGTGTTTCAGTGCATACAGTATGGAAGACAGAGGGAGTATGATGCTTTAGAGGGAGTGACTGCAAAGGTTAGACATGGTACGATAGGATGGATAGATTACTGATGACTCTAGGATTTACTGAGAGTAAAGTGGATTCCAACCTTTGCTTCAAGGTTGAAGGCGAAAGACCAGTGATGCTCCTGTTATGTGTCGATGCACTATTTTCTAGGCATGGAGGTGTGGCAGAATGCGGATGGAATCTTCCTCAGACAAGGAAAGTATGCAGTAGAGATACTGAAGAGGTTCAGGATGATGGAATACAAGTCCATGACCACACCTATGGCATCGAACATGAAGCTATTGATGGATGCTTCATCAGAGACGGTTGATGCCATGATGTATCGTCATATGATTTATTCCTTGATGTACCTGATGAATACGAGACTAGATATTTGCTTTGCTGTGAACACCTTGAGCCAGTTCCTCACAGATCCGAGACAAGTTCACCTGATTGCTGCAAAGCATATTCTGAGGTACCTGAGGGGTACAGTTGATTATGGACTCAAGTATGAGGCAAATCAGAAGATTAACCTTGAGGGTTATGTTGATTCAATTTGGGTAGGAAGTGCCATAGATAGGAAGAGAACTTCAGGGTGTTTATTCAGTATGGGATCATGCGTGATCTCTTGGTTTAGCAGAAAGCAATCCTATGTGGCATTGAGTACAACTGAAGCAGAGTATGTTGTAGCTTGTTCAGCTAGTTGTGAGGAAGTATGGATGAGGAAGTTATTGTATTATTTATTTGATCTCCAGTTGGATGCTACTTGTATATATTGTGACAACCAAAGTTGTGTGAAGTTGTCAAAGAACCTAGTCCATGACAAGTCAAAGCATATTGAGATCAAGTATCTCTATATCAGGGATATGGTGCATAGGGGAGTAGTGAAGCTCCAGTATGTTGTGACGGACAAACATATAGCTGATTTGTTGATAAATCCATTGACTAGAGTGAATTTTGAGTACTTCAGGGAGAATCTTGGTGTTCTCTAGATCGAGGTTCCCTCCAAAGGGAAGTGATGAGTCCATGAGCCATTCTGACATGGTGAGAAGATTGGTTCCTTCCATGGTCATATGTAAGGGCTGAGCCATTCTATCATGATGAGAGGATTGGTTCCTTGCATGTCAGATATGAGTGTTGAGCCATTCTGATGTGACTATAGGATTGGTTCCTACATGATCATATATAAGCGATGAATGCCATTCTTGGAATGGAGGCACCTGGTTAGTTACTAGGAAAGTTCATTTTGGGACTGAGGGCCATTTTGATGTGACTGTAGGATTGGTTCCTACATGATTATATATAATTGCTGGGTGGGCCATTCTGACTTAGGGTCAGATATAAGTGCTGGAAAAGACCTACATGGAGGCTAGGCCTACAACCATCATGAAAAAGGGATGGCTCTATAGAAAGTCCTGTGACGAGAAGAATCATGAGATATCACTTGTGATGATGATCCAATAGTGATGATGCAGATCCAGTGATGATGATCCAGATCGAGTGATGATCCAGATCCAGTGATGATGATCCATATCAAGTGATGATCTAAATCTAGTGATGATGATCTAGATCGAGCGATGATGTGGATCCAGTGATGATGTTCCAGTAGTGATGATCTAGATCCAGTGATGATGATCCAAATTGAGTGATGATCCAGATCCAATGACGAGATCCAGATCTAGTGATGATGATCCAGATCAAGTGATGATCCAGATCTAGTGATGATGATCTAGATCCATATGAAGTTGACTTGAAGATGAACATGACTTGAAGATGAAGATGTTGAGAACTAAACGATGATCCAGATGATACAGAGAAGTGTAGAAATTCAGGCCAGCAGTAGATTAATTTTACCCACAACAATTATCAATTGATCATGCAAAATTGCTAACAATGGAGACTGAATATGGAGCTGTAACACAAAATTATATTAACTGAGTGTACAATAGCCAACCCTGTAATATCATAGGCTGCTGAATAAATAGAATACATGAAGAAATCGAATGCATGAGGAAGCATCCAAATCTAGCATAAAGCAGGCTTACCAAAAATAAGCAAATCCCCCATGGGTGTAAAAGCTGGATCCCAAATCTGTCATGGAGCTCACGAATTGGAAAAAAGGAATAGGCAAGCTAAAGAGTGGTGGAATGGTAGCTCATACATGCTTTTGCATGGAGAAAAGAGAGGAGGATGTGTAGGACAAAAAACAAGTTCACCTCACCTAGTCTAGCTTTCCCATGTGCCTTAAAACACTGAAAAAGTAGGCAATAAAGCAAAAAAAGTAGATAGGCGCCTAGGAGGCTAGGAATAAAGTAGATTTGATTCCTAAGGCTTTCCCAAGTGCTACATGAGTTAGATATGGCAAGTTTGACTTCTATGGATAGGCAATTAGCAACTTGCACAAGGTGGGACACATGAACTAGGCAAATACGACAAAAATAAATGAATTAATGTCTAAGTGGGTAAACTATGGGTTGATTATTCTAACACCCCCCCTTAATCTTGACTTTATGAGTAATATATCAAAAATATAGGGCCTAGAAACAAGGCTTAGTCACCCTTTTACATACTGCAAGTCCATACAACCAAGGAAAGAGGCAAAACCAACTTGGGAAAATCCTCCCTTAAACATGGACTGTAAAACAAAATTGTAGAATCTTGTCTCCACTCATGCCTTTACAGCATTATCAACAATCCCCAGTAGTGATTTGAGATTGCTGAAGGTCTTCTCACAAAATGCTTTGGTGAAGATATCAGCTACTTGTTCTAAAGATGAACATAAGAGTAGGTGAATGGTGCCATCATGCACAAGCTCTCTGATGTAGTGCATGTGAATCTCAATGTGTCTGGTTCTCTGCTTCTGAACTGGATCTTTGCAGATTCGAATGGTACTCTGGTTATCACATTAGATGGTAGTTGAGTACTCAGGTTCGAAACCACACTCTCCAAGTAAACCCTGCAACCATAAACACTGAGTTGCTGCATTAACAACTCCTCTGTACTCAGCTTCTGTAGATGAGAGTGCAATGGCACTCTGTTTCTTGCTTGACCAGCTGATTGGCCCTTCTGCAAGCATGAACACATGTCCTTAAGTGGACTTTCTGTCTGTGCTATCACCTTCCCAATCACTGTCAGTAAATCCAATCAAATCAAGATCGGATTT
>LPNX010307493.1:381449-469641 GCA_001517045.1 Pseudotsuga menziesii | reverse complement strand
ATCTGTCATGGAGCTCATGAATTGGAAAAAAGGCATAGGAAAGCTAAAGAGTGGTGGAATGGCAGCTCATACATGCTTTTTCATGGAGAAAAGAGAGGAGGATGTGAAGGACAAAAAACAAGTTCACCTCACCTAGTCTAGCTTTCCCATGTGCCTTAAAACACTGAAAAAGCAGGCAATAAAGCAGAAAAAGCAGAAAAAGTAGATAGGAGCCTAGGAGGCCAGGAATAAAGCATATTTGATTCCTAAGGCTTTCCCAAGTGCTACATGAGTCAGATATGGCAAGTTTGACCTCTATGTATAGGAAATTAGCAACTTGCACAAGGTGGGACACATGAACTAGGAAAATAAGACAAAAATAAATGAATTAATGTCTAAGTGGGTAAACTATGGGTTGATTATTCTAACAAGAAGAATACTTGTGCTGACAAATTGTGGCAAGAGAATACCTTCCTAGTTAGGAGGGAGTGTTGATGTATTGTAACTTTGGAATGTATTCATCTGTATATCTTATATATTGTACCCCGATGTTTATTTCGGGAAGTGTCTATAATGTATTTGAGTCATGTCATGCCCCGATGTTCCTATTGGTAGATTCAATAATGTAAAAAAGTCATGTCAAGCCATTGAGGTTAACCCTCCATTGTAAGTCGTGGCAATAGTCCCCATAATTGTGTCAAGGTTAACCCTCCTTGTTGATCAGAGGGAAAATTCCCCACAAGTTGTGGGGTATTAGGGTTATTAGACTCTCCTAGATATGTCGGCTCTAGTAAGTAATTGTTAAGTGAGGCCGACATGTTAAAGTGGACATTAAGTGAATGAAAGAATATAAATAGAGAGTGAGCCTCTCTATATCACACACACAATCACTCACCTGGGTGCATGAGTGAGAGAGAAGAAGCTGGGATCAGAGAGAGAGACTACTGCTGTCACAAGATCATCTTTATGTTTTTGAGTTTTACTTTTGGTGCTGATTCTATCTTCGAGGAAGTTGCGTGGTTTTCTCCTTTATGGTTTCCCCGAGGAAAATTCTTTGTGTCTCTTGTCTCTTTTGTTTATTGTTGTGCATGTTATTCTCCCAGTTAAAGATCCTCAGATCATAATGCTAGATTGAATGATAAAAATATAACATTCACGAGATCAAAACATACCTTGATGCCAATCCAGCCCAAAAAAGATTCCCCAAGTACATCCAAGGANAGGTAGAAGTTGAAAAACTTATTAAAGTTGGGTTCATCTATCCTATACCATTAACATAATGGGTTTATAATATTGTTCCCGCCACTCAAAAACAAGGGATAATTAGGGATTGTATTGGTTTTTGGAATGTCAACTATGCTTTTCCAAAAGACAATTATGCCACTCTATATATCAGCCAAATCATTGACAACTATGATGGGAGTGTCATATTTTCATTTATTGATGGATTTTCTGTCTATAATTAAATCGAGATACTCCCTTCTGATCAACATAAAACAAATTTTATATGCCCATGGGGAAATTTTGCTTACCAAAAATTACCTTTTGGTCTCAAAAATGTCGGAGCTACATTTCATCATGCCATGTCTTATTCTTTCCATGAGATTAAACATATACTGGAACCATTTCTCGACAATTTACCTACTCATTCACATCATCGAGAAGACCATGTTGTGCATTTGAGAGATATTTTTCTTAGATGTTGCCACTATAATATTCGATTGAATCCAGACAAATGTGTTTTTTGTGTTGAAAATAGACGACTATTTGGATTCGTTGTCTCTAAGGATGGAATCTGAATTGACCCATTAAAAATAGAGGCTATATTATCCCTACCTCTACCGACGAACATAACTGAAATTCAAAGTTTGCAGGGGAATGTAAACTTCTTATGCAATTTTGTATGTAACTATGCACAGGAAACATATGATTTCATGTGGTTACTTAAAAATGGAATGCTTGTTGTTTGGGATGACCTTGCACAACATGATTTTGATAATATCAAACACACATAAGTTAGATTTGGATATGGTTATCACAGTCCAAATATTTTGTCACTACATTTTACTCCGCATTGTTAAATAAATGTAACTACGAGAGATATTCTATTTTGTACTATTATTTTTATTACCCCTTTCAGATATATTGTTCGTCTCATTAGGGATGTCATTTATGTAATTGGTCATGTAAAGTATTGAGGTAAAACCTGCATTGTAAGTTGGGCCAGTAGTACACACAAAAGTATTATTAAAATGTGTTTTTGTCTCTCCCAAGACAAGTCGGCCCTGCAAGCTAGAAGAAGTATTAGGGTTCTCCACTGATCAGTATAAATAGGAGAGGCACCTCACTGATTTGGATATACACATAACTTAAGCAGTTGTGCTAGAGTGAGAAGAAACAGTCCATATGGAGGAGAGGACGCAGTCTAGTATTGTTCTTTGGTTCTTACACTGTACTTGGGTGAAGTCTCTACAGAAGAAGTTTTCTTGGGTTTTTCCCCACAAGGGTTTCTCAGGATAAATATTTGTGTTCTCTTTTGTGCTGCTGTGCATGTTATTCTTTTAGTGACCCTTTGTTCTATTTGGTTAGAAAACTTAACATGGTATCAGAGCCAACCTGAAAGAAGACAATATGCAACAACTCTGACAACTCAAAATTCTAGGGTTCACTATTCCGAAGACCTCCCTCCACATATTAGTTGAAAAGTAAGTAAAATTCAACTCACCCTAGGAGGACACATCTTTCTGTCGAAGTAGTTTTTCATTTTGAGGATTTTCACTTTTTGACCTATCACTACTACCAGGAGAAACTAGGGCATCTGATTTTTCAAGGTTCCATCCTCAGATTTCGGAAAATCAAGATACAATCTAGCTCACCTTAGGGAGGAACATATTTTCCTCCTCTCAGGTCCATAAGTGACATTAGCTGAAAAATTAAGGTTTCCTAGTCAAACCCTAGGTCATCTTAGAGCTTGTTCCAGAAAAAGTCTTCAAACAAGTAAGTACTATCTCCTACCTTTCCATTTGAAGTTCTCATTCTTTAAAGATGACAGACAATACAAAGCTAGATGAAAATATTGAGGGAGCATAGAATTTTAGAGCATGGAAGTATAAAATTATTCTCATCCTTAAATACCATGACCTAGATGGATACACCAAAGAAGAGGTCAAGGAACCAGAGGGAGAAGAGGAGAAATCCAAAAAAAAGAAGGATATGATCAAATTCAAGAGGATCATAACTAACTCTATTAAGGATCACTTGATCTCCCAAGTGTCCTCAAAGAATACTCCAAAGGAAGTGTTTGATGTACTAAACAATATGTTTGAAGGGAAAAACATCAACATGAGAATGACCTTGATAAGCCAACTCAAGGATGTGAATATGCAAAAGGCAGAAACCATGCAATCATACTTTTCTAGAGTATCTCAGATTAAAGAAAAATTAGAAGCCATTGGTGACATGGTGGAAAAAGCTGAAGTTGTGATGACCACTCTTAATGGTGATCCAAGAGAATCATATTCCTTTATCAGAGGAATATGTGCTAGAATAAATCTAACCAAATTCAACAAGCTACGGGAGGAATGTGTACAATAAGAAGGAAGGTTAGAAAATAGAGAAGAGAAGTTAAATAAAGATGAATATCAAGCTCTAGCTGTGCATACAAATAATGAAAGAAAGAAAAGGAAGGATCGAGGATCTCCCACAAGTAGATCAATAGAACTCAAAAGAGATAATAATTTTAAGAAGGATTACTCATCCTATGAATGCTATGCATGTCATAAGTTAGGAAATATCTCCAGATATTGTCCACTTAACAAGGACAAGTTCAAGAAGAAGAACAGAAAGTTCCATGCCCATGCAACTGAAGACGATGATTCATATGAAGAACGGATAATAGAGAGTGAAAACTATGATGAAGAATATGTCTTAGTATCAACCCTCACAGGATCTATATCTCATGGAAGTGATACTTGGCTCATGGATAGTGGTGCTTCCAAAAATATGACATGCCACAAAGATTCTCTCTCATGCCTCACTCAGAAAAATTATCCACAAAAATTTCATCTTGGAGATGACTGTTAAAATCTTATCAAAGGAATGGGAGAAGCTTCTTACAAGCTCAAATCCTGTAAGTCCATGAAAATGAAAGAAGTATTACCAATTGTGAGCAAGGTAGTAACAGGTCTAAAGAAGAATATTCTTTCTATATTATCTCTAGACAAGAAATGATTTAGACTTGCCTTTGTAGATGGTAAAGTTCTTATTTGGTCAAAAGGAAAAACTATAGATGATGCATTTGTAATAGGTATTGAAGAAGGAGGGCTATACAAACTAAAAGGGAACACAGACTCAACTTTCATAGCTTGCACTATCAGTCCATGTGAACTATGGCATAGAAGACTTGCTCATGTAAACTACAAAGAATTACCAATTGTGAGCAAGGTAGTAACAGGTCTACCAGAAATCCAGATCAACAATGAAGGGGTATGAAAAGGGTGTTATCAAGGGAAGAACACCAAGAATCCATTTCCAAGTAGTAATAGTAAAGCAAAAGGGATCCTAGAGATCATCCACTCATATGTGTGAAGACCAATGCCAACTACTTCCTTAAGTGGTTATGTCTATTACATTTCTTTTATTGATGACTACTCATTTAATATATGGATATATTTCTTGAAAAAGAAAGATGAAGTATTTGAAAAGTTTAGAGTTAAAATCTCTTGTAGAATATTAATATATTAAGATTAGATAATGGAGGATAATTCACTTCAACTAAATTCATGGAATTTTGCAAAGAAGCAGGGATTAAGAGGGAGGTTACTACACCCTATAATACTCAACAAAATGGAGCACCGAAAGGAAGAATATATATGTCATGGAAGAAGTCAAAGCCATGATTCATGATCAATATCTACCCATGTATTTATGGGATGAAGCAACAAAGGATGCAGTCTATGTTCAGAACAAATTATCCCACGGTGCGCTTGAAAACAAAACTCCAGAAGACATGTTTACTAGCGAAAATCATGAAGTTAGTCACCTAAAGATATTTGGTTGTCCTGCATACCTACATGTTCCCAAAGAAAAAAGATCAAATATGGACCCCTTAGGAAAGAAGGGAATATTTATTAGATATAGTGATCAGTCGAAATAATATATAATCTATATTCCAGGATTTCGTAAAATAGAGGTTAGGAGAGATGTCACATTTGATGAAGATGCATCCTTCAACAAATTGAGAAATACCAATGTGCATGAAGAAGAATAAGAAACTCCTAGAGTAGTAGAGATCAATAAACCACCAGTTAGAGATGAAGAAGATCCTATACCAGAAGTTTAGGACATGGTATACGACAAGAAACTATAGAGACACCTCAGGAAATAATCTCAACAAGGAAAAGGCTAGCTTGGGCTCATGATATAATTCAAGAAGCAGAAAGATATGGTGCACTAGAAGGAAGCAAGAGATTAATATTCCATTCCAACTACGTAGCATCAATGTGTTATCTTGTTGACAAAGAACCTACATGTTTTAAAGAAGCCTCAAAGAAGAAGGAATGGATGGATGCCATGATTGAAGAATACCAATCTATCTTAAAGAATTATGTTTGGGAAGTGGTGCCAAGACCAAAGGATAAGTCAGTTGTCTCTTCCAAATGGATTTTCAAGACAAATCATTGAGCCGATGGTAGTATTGGAAAGTTCAAAGCAAGATTTGTCACACGAGGATTCTTTCAGAAATAAGGTATTTATTATGAAGAAACGTTTGCACCAGTAGCCAGATATACCTCAATTAGAACCATTCTTTCTTTTCCCTCCAAGATGAAATGGAAATTACATCAAATGGATGTAAAGAAAACCTTTCTAAATGGTGTCATAGAAGAAGAAGTGTATATTGAACAACCTCCAGGTTTTGAGACACATGATAAGAAAACACATGTGTGCTAACTAAAGAAAGCATTATGTGGATTAAAGCAAGCACCCAGAGCAAGGTACAAAAGAGTTGATGACTTCCCAATGAGCCCAGGCTTTACCAAAAGTAAATCAAATTCCAACCTTTACTATAAGGTTGAATATGAAGGAATCATGATATTACTACTATATGTAGATGATATTTTTAATAGGAAAGGTGAAACTCATTAGTGAATGTAAGAAGAATATTGCGACAAATTCAAAATGAAATATCTTGGCATGATGAATTATTTTCTAGGACTTGAAGTATGGCAGTTTCCAAATGAAATTTTCCTAAACCAAGGAAAATATTCAGTCAAGATCCTAAAGAGATTTGGGATGTTCGATTGTAGGGAAATGAACACTCCAATGGTGACAAAACTGAAGCTCCTAAATGATGAATCTTCAGAAAGGATAGATGTCACACTATATAGACAGATTATCGACTCACTGATGTACTTAAAAAATACAAGACCAAATATATGTTTTGTTGTGAACACATTAAGTCAGTATATGGTAGAACCCAGGCATGCTCACTTAGTTGCAACAAAAAATGGTGATGAGGTACCTAAAGGGTACATTGGATTATGGCCTCACATATACAATTGATAGTGAGTTTATATTATGTGGCTACATGGATTCAGATTGGGCTGGAAGTGTTGAAGACAAAAATAGCACTTTAGGATGTTGTTTTAGTTTGGGATCAAGTGTGATCTCATGGATTAGTATAAAGAAGACCAATGTTACGCAACAGAGGCTGAATACATTGCATCATATTCAACTTGTAGTGAAGTAGTATGGATTCACAAATTGTTGATAGGATTGTTTGATATCAAAATTGATGCAACTGATATTTATTGTGACAAACATAGTTGCATCAATTTAACAGAGAACCAGGTGTTCCATGATAAGTCAAATCACATAGAGATAACGCATCATCACATCTGGGATATGGTGCAGAGAAGAGCCACAAAGCTCTAGTATGTTCCTACAGAGGAACAAGTTGCAGATGTGTTAACTAATCCTTTGTCTCATGTGAAGTTTGAATATTTTAGAGACAAGCTTAGAGTAGTCTGAAAGGACCTCCCTAGAAAGAGGGAGTGATGATACAAATTTTTATTGATGATGAGATGGAAGATTAAGTGCCTATAGAAGATGTTGTGGTCTAGAATTCATTTGCAGACCTTCTGTTCTGACATTAATTTACGGATGTTGTGGTCTAGCATTCACTTGCAGACATTGTGATCTAGCATTCATTTGCAGATGTTGTGGTCTAACATTCATTTGCGGATGTTGTGGTCTAGAATTCATTTGCATACATTGTGGTCTGACATTTATTTGTGGACATTGTGGTATGTAATTCATTTATAGATGTTGTGGTCCGACATTCATTTGCGGACGTTGTGGTCTGGCATTCATTTGTAGATGTTGTGGTCCAACATTCATTTGTGAACATTGTGGTTTGACATAGATTTGCAGATGTTGTGGTACTCCATTCATTTGTAGATGTTGTGGTATGGAATTCATTTGCAGACGTTGTGGTTTGGCAGTAATTTGCAGACGTTGTGGTCCTGCGTTCATTTGCGGACTTTGTGGTCCTGCATTCATTTGTGGACAATCCAACATATTTTGATGACGTGGGTGATTTCACATTAAGTTAAAAATGTTGTGTTTATTGCAAGTGATGTGATATGATGCGATGATATGTGATGCTTGCATTGATGTGATGATATGTGATGTTCGTGACGATGTGACCAGATGTGATGTGATGCTTATGATGATGTGTTGATATATGATGCTCATGATGATGCGACGAGATGTGATGCTCGTGATGCTGCAATGAGATTTGATGTTCATGATGATGCAACTAGGTATGATGCAATGCTTATGATGATGCGTCAAGATACAATGCTCATGATGTGATGACCGATATGTGATGTTCTGTGATGATGATGATATAGCCATGAAAACTTCCTATGATGTACAGATTTACTAGTCAGCTGTAAAGATGTATTGTTGTGTTATAGAATACCCTCCTTGTTAAGAGGGAGTGTTAAAAAAATGTAACTGCAGAAGATATTCTATTTTGTACTATTATTGTTATTTCCCCTTTCGAAGGTATTGTTCCTCTGATTAGGGATGTCATTGATGTAATTGGTCATGTAAAGTATTGAGGTAAAACCTCCATTGTAATTCGAGTCAGTAGTACCCACAAAATTATTATTAAAATGTGTTTTTGAGTCTCCCAAGACAAGTCAGCCCCAGCATCTAGGAGAATTCAGAATTGTTGGGTTATTAGGCTTCTGCACTGATAAATATAAATAGGGGAGGTACCTCATTAAATTGGATATAGACAGAATTCAAGAAGTTACATTAGAGTGAGAAGAAACATTCCATCTGGAGGAGAGGAAGCAGTTTAGTCTTGTTCTTTGGCTCTTACATTGTACTTGGGCGAAGTATATACAAAGGAATTTTTGCTAGGTTTTTCCCCACGAGGGTTTCATAGGATAAATCTTTGTGTTATATTTTGTGTTGTTGTGCTTGTTATTCTTTCAATGATACTTTGTTCTATTTGTTTATAAAACTTAACATGCACAACCACTATTCTAGCAGACTTCAATCCCATGTATTACATCTTAACTCACCAAGTATTGGGGGGCAAGTTTTTGCATTGGATTATCATCTTGTAGGAATTTGAACTTGAATTTGGTAAAGCTAGTTCGAAGAAATATTTGGTTTTTGATGAACTAATGTGTGACATTCCCCGTATTACTTAGTAATTGCAGCCCATTGATTCATTTCTAGATGACTCTTTGTTCCTCATTAGTACATTTGACCCTTGGTACAGGGATATAATTTTGTAACTCCAGACACAATGTTTTTTGTCCAGATTGTCTCATGATGATTTTTGCCCTATATGACACCATGCCAAATATTAACTTATCATTAATGACACTATATATCATTGTGGAATCGATTCTATATTGTGACATTGTTTAACTCATGAAGAGGCTAAAAATTTGTTAAATGATTGACACTATGGAGCATGAGGTGGTCATCTTTCTAGGATGGCTATAGCTCAAAAATTTTTATGCACTGGGTATTTTTGGGGTTCCATTTTTAAATATTGTATTGAGGCCATAAAAAAATTTCCACACTGTCAACTATTCCAATCAAAAAAGTGCACCCACCCTGCTCCGTTGCATCCCATCATCATTGTCGGTCCTTTTTCTTAATGGAGTATTGATTTTATGCATTGTAAACCTACCTTAGCGGAAGGGCATGGTTATATAATTTTCATTGTTGATTATTTTAATAAATGGTATGAGGCTATGCCTATATATGCTTAGGATGAAAAATTTTCCACCCTATTTTTGTTTAACCACATCATCACTAGGTTCGGGGTTCCTCAATCCATCATTACTGATCATGGTTCTCATTTTAGAAACCATATGTTGTCAAAATTAAATGCTAAACTAGGATTCCATCATAATAACTCAACACCATACTATCCTCAGGACAACGGCTAGGTTGAGGCAATTAACAAAATTTTGAAAACTATGCTTTAACGAATGGTAGGAAAAGTCAGATCTAGTTGGAACTTAAAGTTATTTTCAACATTATGGGATTATTGGACTATGGTGAAAAACATCAAATGGTCAATATGCAACTCTATCCAATGAGGTACATGAAAAATGAATCAATTCTCAATATGATAGATTCGTTCAACCTCGTGCCTTTAATGAAGGTGATTTGGTTTTAACTTACGACCAAAAACATGATAAGTTAGTAGGTGGAAAATTCAAGTCTATGTGGCATGAGCCTTACATTGTTAGCCTTATTTTGGAAAAAGAAGCCTATGAATTGATTGATTATGATTGGATACTTTTGTTTGAGCCCTGAAATAGGATTTACCTTAAAATGTCCCATGCTTAAGAAGTTTTGCATGTGTACTATGTACATTTTGTTCATAGAATTTGTCGTGGTGTGATTTGAAGTTTTTGTTCTTTTGTTTTTAGGATATCATCCTAGTAATAACTGCTTATATAATGTCATGCTTGAATGTATAGATGGAATTCTATTTAGAATTTGTGGATGGTGCAAGTGGAAAAACCTTGAATCTTGCATCAACAACATGGGTACTTTATTCCCCTGCTAGTGATTTGGTAAGCTCAGGCTAGAGCTGTCTAGGTCCTATGACTATCAATATCATTGAATATCATGCAGTGATTGGATTATTGATTTATTCATTATCTAATGATGTGAGTAAGGTTGTGGTATATTTAGATCTGGAACTAGTGGTTTCTTAGTTAAACCACATCTACATGATTCATAATCCCTTACTCCATCTTTTTCGAAGGATTTTATTTCTTGAAAGGTCATTCGACTGTATTTATACCAACATATTCCAAGGAAAATGAATACAATTGCTTATTCGTTCTCCAATTACGTTTTAAATTGGTACATAGCTAATTCTTAGATATCCATTTAAAACAAATTACATGTGTAAATAATACATACAAATAAACAAAAATTAAGATGAATCCATGTACAAACACCCCATCATAAAACATCATAAATTTGTAAAGAGTTGCTTTTATATTAACCATAGAAAATGTTTTACAAAAAGTGTACTAAGGAAAAAATATGAAGATCCTAGCTTTCTGTATACCAAGTTGACAAAAATATGAAGCTCATGGATTTCAAGTACAATAGTATATGCATACACTGCTACTACTATTGGTGCTAATTACAACACATAATGGTTCTATCCAATTGATGAAGCAATAAACCAAAATGACCAAAAACTCTAGGTCTATGGCGTTGTTAACACCAAGGTAGGTAATCTATGGATATGTCTGTAATATCCATGGTCAGTCGCTGTAGGTTCTCCTTGATTTATTGGAGTTCTTCCTTAGTCTACAGGTTTGGATCGCTACCTCTCTAACTGCTCCATGCATCTCAATAGGAGAAGATCCAACTGGCCTCGATGGTCCAATGTCTGCAAAATAGAATGTAAAGTCTTATTACAATAACAAGAAAATGGAATATTGTAAAAAAAAAAAAAATTCTTCTTACCTAGTTTGCCCCAATGATCTTCTTTAGGAAGTGGTAGGTCCAGATCACCTCTGAATTTATTACCTACACATGTATAGTCGTCAATATTGAGGAGTTGGCCACATAGCCATCTAAAAACCCCTAACCCATAAGTGATCATTGGTCCGTCTCCACCATGTCGATCCATCACTTCGACCCATCACAACATGCGTGGATCCCATGGATCAAGATAATTAATAGGTACATGTGGACGGAGTAAAGGAATGTACTCTAAAAATATGGATACTATAATAGTTGCATAACCGATTTTTTTTAACTGCCCCCTCTGACATTTTGTCAATTGTTGTTTCAAACTTACCAAAATACCCTCACACACGGTTAAATATTGTGCATGCCATGTAGTCTAGAGAATTAGCATATGTTATCTTGTGGTATGATGAGTAGATCTGTTGCCTGCAACCTTCTCGATAGTAAACAAAACAATCCAAAGAGAGTTATCCATCACATATTTAATGTCTATTTTTCCACCTTATGACTGAGCACTCAGAGTGCAATATTGATCAATCAAATAATATATAGTCATTTCACCACCTCTTGGTCTTGAAAGTGAGACATGATCCTATCACCTTCAAAGTTCCATAAGGAAGTAATTGTCTTCCACATCCAAAGTAAGGATGTGAATTCCAACTTGGAAATGTTGTTGTTTGGGATCCCACATTCAAATTAAATGGTCTAACATGCGAACTTGAGCTCTCATTCCTAGAATTTGGAGGACTTTTAAGAGCCCAGACTCCCTTAAATCCATTACCTTGTTTCAGTCATTAGTTGCTTGGGCATCATCCAATTCATGCTCTCTTTCTTTCCATATGGACATCTTGATTGGAAAAACCTGCAAAAAAGTGATTGTATACAACCATTAGATAGGATTCATATAAGAAATCTTAAAAGTTTTGCTTGCATTTTATTTTTTGAGGTTTTTCAGCTGCTGATGCACGCTATCAATAAAAACTGAGCGCTGATGCAGCTAGCCTGTGTACACAAAGCGTAGATGATGATATTTACCCTTTCAACATGTGCATCGACACCTTTTCTGAAAAGAGAAGAGTATCACCTAGGGAGCGCTCTTAACACTAAAAAAATGACCCCAAAAAATGATTAAAACAGCCAAAAACTTGAAAATTTGCTATTAAAAGGAAGCTTAGGGAGATAAAATTTACCTGGTTATGACGAAATGCAAAATGGTTGGTCGATGCTCCTGCAATATCCACAACAAATTAGCACCAAGAAAGAGTCTCTCTCACTCACACTCAATGGTAAATTTTTTTATCTTTTTCTCCTTTTATGCTTTTTTGGGAGAGAAATATTATATTAAAATTTATTTTAACATTTTGAAATTATATTTACCATTGAGTTTTATTTTATTAATGTTTTTAGATTAAAAAATGCTATAATATTTATTTTGGAGATTCGAGGTCAAATTGGCGATTATTGGTTATGAAGGAGTCCATTTTTGACTTTTTCGTATGAAAAAGGTTCCAAGTGCTTTAGATACCATAGTCGTGCTTGTTAAAAATCAAGCGAAAAGTTGTTAAGCATACTTTTATCACTTTTTCGAGGTCGTAAAATTTTTACGAAAAAGGAAGCCCTCTAGTTGTCTTTAAGATCATTTCAGACACCAAAAATAGGAAAATATCACCAATCAAAATTGATTCTTTCACGCTTGATTCTTTCTATGAGTACTACCCAAGTAAAATCTATGGAGTTAACACCTCGTTCAGGTACATCTTCTAGAATACCTTTCCCTTATCTTTTACCAAGTGATATTCTTGGTTATTCTATTGGAATTCCTTCTAGTCAAGCCATGAAAGTTAATGCTCCTTCATCACCTACAATTAGGCGGTTTAATTCTCAACCTACTCAAACATCAACTGCTTCAATGGGAAGTTCATTTATTCCTTCCATCAATCTTCCAAATGTAACTTGACGTTATTCTTCAGATTTAAGTTTACTTATTGCAAGAGGCAAATATAAACATACTTTGTATAATATATCGGGTGCAATGCCTTTGGATGCAGGGCCAAGTGGAGTTGGTGGTCAACAACCACCACTTACTTGGGGGAAACAACAACCACTTGTTTCAAGCCAGCCAACACAACCTGCTATATGTACTCAATATTAGACTAGGGGGAAATATGCTCAATTATTACTTAATCCCCTTGCCCTAAATGTATATTCTCGTGTAACTTATCCAAGAGGCATGACCAATCAATGGTCACAACCTGCTGTAGGTTATACTCTTCAACAATTGGTTTCCTCTATTCAGACCTTAGCTTAGAATCCTCTAGTTTAACAATATCGACATGTGGGTGGTCAATATGTCTATAATGTACCACCAAAATAGGCATATGGCCCTATTGGTATTCCTATGCCTTATCAATATTATAACTACCCACAACTGGATATGAAACTTTCCCTTTTAAATACTTTAGATCTTCCTGAATTGCCCAAAATCATTAATGATCCCATCATGCATGATCCTTTTTGGATGTCTATACCGACTAAATTACCGTTATATATAACTAAATTTGATGGAAAGCAAGGAGAAGACTCCAAAAATCATGTTATTACTTTCCATCTATGGTGTTCATCGAACTCCTTGATGGAGGATTCTAAATGATTGAGGATTTTCCAACGAACTCTTACTAGGAAAACTACCAAATGGTACATTGAACTTCCACAACACTTTGTTGGTGATTTTAATTCCCTAGCAATGTCATTCCTTACACATTTTCAATTACCAATTAGGTATGAAACATGTATAGATATTTTAAATTCACTTCACTAGTCCATTTCCACTCATATTTATGATCACATCCATGAGTGGAGACGACGATGTAGATTACTCAAAGCTCCTATTCCCGATCAATCATTAGTTGATTGTTTTACCAAATCTATTCTTCCACCCATTGCTAGAGATGTCCCTATGGGAGGTGCCATGACAAAAGAACAAGAAATTACTCGTGCACAATACTTAGACTTGGTTTATTCCCAGTTTGGAACTATGTATGAATTAATTCCAAATGCTCCTCGTCACACCTCAGATCCTTCAAGACCTTCCATAGAGACACCCAACGATGGCATGGTAGGCTATGCACAAACATAATCTATGATTAAATTGACGAAAATCAAAGTGCTTCGACTTCATAATATAACCAGACTATTTCAAATCCCAAGACTTAGTTCCACTCTTGTTGTTTCCATCGAAGTCAATGTAGTGCAATCCTCACAACCATATGGGAATAAGAAAATGGGTAAAGGATAATCCAAAAAACAATGAATAAATAGGAAGATACCAAAACACAAACTACTAGTGTTGAATCAAAATCTAAAAGAAAGGATAAGTTCCCTTTCCTTATATGTGGGGGTGATAAATTTTCAAAAGAATGTCATCATCCTGAAGAGATTAATAAATTTCTTAAGAACAAATGCACCTTGGCAGTGTTAACTGATCCTTTCCATACACAAAAACAATTGATTGATCAATAATCCTTCCATGGACCTTGTTCTTCTAGTGAAATGGTTCACGTGACAAATCATACACAAAGTTATGACATACCACCAGAGAAAAAGGGTGAAGGAATTTATATATACAACTTTTTTCTTCCACTTCACCTCCCACCAATGGTATTCAAATCAAAAAATTAGATTTTGACACAATATTATGTCCACCAAATAGTACTATTCGAAAGTGAATTTTCAATCCTAGCACGTGCGCTGCTCAATATTACAACATCGTTGAAGATTTAGGTCAATTCCCTTGTGCTATGTCCACTCTTGGAGTACTCCAAACTTGTCTGAAAAAATAAAAAAACTTGTTGTCAGTACTTGGAGCCATAGATTCAGAAACTTCTAATGTCATTAATTTTAATCTCGAATATTTTAAGTCGAGGCTTTCTCACCAACTTGCTTTTAAAATTACTATGAAAGTAAGTAGGAAAAATATCCATCATACTATTTTGGACGAAGGAGCCTCTACCTCTGTGACATAATTATCCTATTGGAGATCCATTGGTTCTCTGGAGATCAACCGTTCCCCTACTACTTTGAAATATTTTGATGGTCATGGATTCCAACCCTATGGATTATTGCATTTTTTTCCATAGAGTTGGGAGGTAAGTCTGTACCCATTCATATTGAAGTTGTTGATGCACCGTTATATTATAATCTTTTATTAGGAAGGAACTAGTTTTATGCTATGCATGTTATTGCATCTTCTACTTTTCGTTTAGTCCAGTTTCCACCCCAAAAAAAGATTGTTACCATTGACCAATTGAATGTTTTCTCTCCCGACACCAATTTCAACTCTACAAATAATGTTCCACTATTAGGGTCTTCTATCCCATAATACCAAAACATAGGGGTATAACTTCTTAAAGACTCTTCACTTATGGGAGTCTTTTTGTTAATAGTTCCTACTCCTCCTTCGCAGTTGCTTCTATCCATATGATTTATAGAAACAATAATGATCCCTTTAAGGGAAAATAAATTGATGATTCAACATACTTAAATCCACCTAAAGCTGTTTATCATGCCATCTGATCCGCATCTGATGACTACAGCCCTAACGATCATATTTTAGTAGTATCATACCATTATCATCTACCATATTGGTTAGATTCACCTCCCCCATATTTGGACTATCTTTTACAAACATTTATGTCTGATGAATCTATAATGGAAATCATGTCCTTATATGATTTATCATGGAAATATCTGCATCATCGATCTTCTTTCCTTCGCAATTCCCAATGAGTTGAAATCGATTTTGAGTCTTTTGTTTATTTTGATATTGTTGTTCATCCTTAATCGCTTATACTTATACATAATGTGGCATCTGAGGGAAATTTGAGTAATATTACAAAAAATACTCCAATTGACATATCGGTGAAACCCAATATCATTGAACATGTACATTTGGGCCAAAATTGTTCTCTTTGGAAATAGGAACTTATACAACCCCATTTAAGAAATTTCATGATCTTTTTGTTAGCATTAATTATAGTCCTCCCTTGAACACCATAGTATAAATTTCATTTCCTAGATTAGGATTATGTTTCCACTTCATTAGTGCCACAGGGAAGTCATTTGGGGCCCACCTACAACCCAATGTGCCAGTATGCATGAGTTTGGGAGCTCCAGATACCAATCCCTATAATTTTAGAAACCACACTAAGTCATGGGAGTCCCACCATCAGTTCACCTTAGTATGTGTTTAGTTATGCTCCGATGGGCATCAACTAGTTCATCTTTAGTTAGCTTAGCGCCACTTTGCATTATTTAAGGAGGTTATGTGCCTTTACTCACCTATTTTGGTCAGTTAACTAAGTGTGAACCGATTCAGTTATCAGGAGTTTCATCACATGTATAGAAAATGTACTTAGACAAATCTCTACGCTTTCTAGAGTTATTTCTTTGATGAGAGTACTTACTTTTGTGGTGGCTAGATCTAGATTTCTTGGATGGTACTGTGAGAGCTTGATCTTCACTTTCCATCTTTTCTTCTCAAGCTGATATCTGAGCTTCTTCTTGAGAGAATTCTTCCCATAGTCTGCTGAACTTGACTAACTTCTTTCTGGCACAGATCCCTTGAATAAAGGAGTCCCATGATCTAGGGAGACCATTCAAGGTGGTCATCACAATCTCTGCATTTTCTACTTCTTCAGCTATTGCTTCCAGTTGTTCCTTGATCTGAGAGACCCTTGTAAAGTAAGACTGGATCATTTTTGCATTCTAGATCTTTACATTCTTCATCTGGTTTCTCAGGGTCATCTTTCAGTTTATGTTCTTCCCTTCAAACAATTTGGTTAGGGCATCAAACATAGATTTAGGTGTCTTGAAGGAGGACACCTGTGGTATGAGGTGATCCTTGATTGAATAAGCAATAATCCTCTTTACCATAACCAACTTATTCTTATTTAAGGCCTTAGCATCATCTCCCTCTAGAACTGGAACCTCCTCATGCATGTAGGAGTCCAACTCATTTTCTTCTAGGACTAGGGAGATCCTATACTTCTAGGCTCGAAAGTTATCAGCTCCCTCAAGCTTTTAATCAAGCTTGGTATGATGAGACATCTTAACTGAGAACCTCAAATGGAAATAAAAAAGATTTAGATCTTACCAGGTTAAGATGTCAGAATCTGAATTTGGAGCAGAAATTCTGCAGTGTTGATTCAGGAGCAGATTAGGGTTTTGCTTTTCTGGAGTTCTGTCCAACCAGATGCTTTGATCTTGATCCCTAACTTTGATTTTGGGGAGGAGATCAATCCAAGCCTAGGCTCACTGAAAAATTACACTTCTGTGGAAATCCCTAATTTTCGATAGCAGTGTCGGGTCCAAAACTGAAAAACCTCAGAATTGGATTCTGCTTCGACAGAAAGATGCGCCCTAAGGAGGAGAGTTAATCCAACCTTATTTTTCTAAAAATATATGGAGGAAGATCCACACAGTAGGAATCCCTAGTTCTTGCAGCTGCACAGTGTCTTCTTCTAGGTTAGCTCTGATACCATGTTATATTTTTAACATTAAGCTAGCATTATTAGGATCTTTAACTGAGAGAATAACAATCATAGAAATCGAACACAAGAAAACAATGAACACAGTGTTTTTCCTCAAGGAAACCATAAATGGAGAAAACCCTGCAACTTCCCCAGAGATAGAATCAGCACCAAAAGTAAAACCCCAAAATAGTAAGATGATCTCCTGACAGCAGCAACCTCTTTCTTCCTAGCCCCAACGTCTTCTTCTTCCTCAGCTATGCTCTGCAACTGAGTGTGAGTGTGTGTGTGATAAATAGAGAGACTAGCTCTCTATTTATACTAATTCCCAACTTCACTAAACCCAACTAGGTCCGACTTCACTAGGTGAGTCTAATAACCCTAGTGCCCCAGAACTACGTGGACTTTAACCCTTGATCAATAGGAGGGTTACCCACAATGACTTGTTTAGATTATAGATCCTCTTGATCGGAACATCGGGGCATGACATGAATCAATTACATTACAGACACATCCCAGAATAAACATCAGGCTATAAGACATAAGATCCATAGGTGAATACATTCCGAAGTTACAAATACATCAACATGAAGCAATTCTATGTACTATTTCATAGTATTTCCTGTGAGGGTTCGCTGAAATAACCGCTACCTGATACTATCATCAACTAGGGAATTTGATGAGCACTATAAATGAAATTTCATCACATGATTTCATGGATCGTCCCCTAGTTGTTCATTGAATTTGGGTATGTCCAATGGAAGTTTGGTTGGTATGGTTGGCCACTCATTCAAATGTAGAACATGACCATTGGTCGGCTAGGATAAATCTGGTAGATTCAATGTGGCTAGAAACAATGATCTGATAGGTTTCATCGTAGATGTTTGGTACACGGGTGGAGCTTGTTGATTCCAATGTCCTTGGGTTTGATTAATGTTCCAAGGTGGATTTCCTCCTTGAGAAGGAAGACCCCAAAAATATTGGTTATTCCCTAGAGCTTGTCCATTCCATTACGAGATGGGATTGAAGGGTGAATTTCCCCCTTTCATAGTGGTTGTTGGGGTTTTAGGGTTTCCCCCAGACATTGTGCTAGGATTAGTAGGAGGATAACCCCCCATGACATTTCTGCCCATTTGTGGAGGTTACTATAATAAGAATTTATGTTCCAATATCCATTATTTCCACTAGGAAGATTACCATTATGTGGTGTAGGTTTCCCCCAAAAGTGGAACTTGTACAAGTATTGGGTAAACCAAAAGGATTCATATTAACACCTTGTATGTTTTTACCTTGATAATCGCCACCATATGGGAAACCCATATTTGGTAAGGCACACCCTCCCGTAGGGATACCTGTAGATGAAGTAGATGTACTTCCAGCATTGGGAACTATAACTTTACTAAGTGGCACTGAATTGTTGGTTAAAATTATGTTAGTGACAATCATATTAAATATTGGGATTATCATTAAGGTCAAATCAGAGATACTGTTTCCTCCAACAAGCGTTTGGGATTGCATTGGTATGGTTCCTTGAGATTTTGAAGAAGCCAAGGGTTAAGTGTAGGATTTTGCATGCTAATAAAATATGTGAAAATAGGGTTAATGTTATCTAATGAATCACTTACAACAAGTATTATTGGGTTTGAAATATTCAAAGCTAGATTAGTGGGATTAGCTGTATGGTATTTTAATGTTTCAATTTCAAATTGAGAAAGATTATCAACCGTTTTTGTAGAAGGTTCAATTTAGGCCTATGTTGTTCTTCTCTATTATTGTTAATTCAATTTAAAAGTGGTATAGTCTCAAAGTCACTTGAGTTTTGGTTTTTGTATTTGTCTCCTTGTTTTAGCGGGGCTTTCAAATTCTCATGACTCACCTTGCAACCGCCTTGACTGGTAGATCAGGAGAGAATCCACTTTGATCTTTGAGATTTTAGAATGTTTTTGTTTACGTGTAAGATATGTTGAAAATACAGTCAAAAAATTCTAAAGGAAATATAGACTCAATAAAATTAAAAGTGTCCACTCAACTAAAAATATCCCGAGGAAATAACAAGCAAACTTGTTTCCAAAAAACCGAAGTTTAGTGAAAAATTGAATTTAGAGGGCCTTCCAAAACTAGTAGCTCCTGAGGGATCTCAAGCCTCGGTATTTACTAAATAGTGAAGGTATGAGAAACAATTACACTATTCTTTAATCACCAAGGGAAAAAGTGTTAGCTCTTGGCTACTAACCCTACCAAGGAGATGAAACAACCTTGTGTTTGTCTTAGGTATTGCAAGTGTTCCCCACCTACAACATCCTATGTGATTCCCTAGGAAAATAAATTATGGTTACCACTTCACAATCGATGGCCGACCGAGACAATTGTCAGTCTAGGATAACTGACTTAGACTAGATATCTCAAGAAAGTGATGTCACCCCCAGGACTTGTCACTTAATTGAAATACTGTAATGTGCTCATATCCCACCAAATAAGCAAGAGGGAGGGTACCACCCTTACCAATTCAGATTGATCTCGTGCTTAATGCATGTGTTATAAGCGCTTTCCCGACATGCACTCTTGGATACTAATGGATTTGATTTCTCTTTATTCAATACTACTTTTAGATTTATGTGGATTTGGAGTGTTAATTTTTAAATCTCAACCCTAATCCATTTCCTTATCCTAATCTTGTTGGTGATATAAAAAATAGAAACTTGATTGATTTTAGATTAAGTGTTAATTTTAAAGGTAATTTGATTAATTTCGAGGAGTGATGGTGAAACTTATGGTGTTTGTGACTCACAATATTGAACCAATCCAATGCATAAATTCTCTTAAATCTATGCTTTATTTCAATGAACTTCTATACTATGGAAGAGTAAGAGGTTCTTTGAGATCGTTTCAAACATCCATGTGTTTACAACTTTTCAAATGCTTAATAATAAGTGTCCCTAAATCAATTAGAATGTTCAATGGATTGAAAAGGTAATGCAAAAAACATAATGAGTCTTCGAGAATTTTCAAGCAATTTGTATTTGTTTGAATTATTAGTAAAATTTTAAGGTTTGTTCAACAATTAAATCAAAATAAAATTGCTTTCAAATATTTACAAGGGGATCCCTATTTCTCAATCATAATATTTCTTGAAAGTAAGAGTGAAGAGGATACACATATTCTTTTAGAATTCTACGAAAACAACTGTTACACTTGAGATCCCCGTTTCTCATTCACATGGCCACTCAAAAGAGCAAGTGAAGAGGATACAAAGGGCTTGGAAAATATATTCTTCAACATAAAATTCTACATTATTACACTTGAGATCCCTGTTTCTTGTTCACAATATCACCCTAAAGTGCGAGTGAAGAGGATACGCAGGGCTCAAAATTATGCAAAAAAAAATACTAGATTATTACACTTGAGATCCTTAATTCTCCTTCACAAGATCGCTTGAAAGTGCAAGTGAAGAGGATACGTAGGGCTCGAAGACAACTTATGCCAAGAAATTTTAGAATGATAAACAAACTCTTGTAATTGTGCTTTGAGAAATTCAAATTAATCTGTCCAAAAGAAAATTTTTACTTGATCAAGCCATTTTCTTATGTTTTGGAGGGAATTTATTTTTTGAATTTATCTTAAGTGAGAGGTCCAGAATTTTGAAATTTTTAGTGGATTTTATTTAATTGATGTCGCTAACTATGTCTTAACTATGATTTCAAAGTGTGTATCTAATCAACAAGTATATGCAATTTCAAAATCAAAGGGCCTAAGGTTCATGAATTTAAAAAACATGTGATGTTCTTTATTCTTGGATAAATTTTGTTTGCAAACAATGATTTAAAAGCACCAAATCAATCAAAATATTACCCAATAATAATGAAACAATGGACCCAAATGTAAAATATCATCTAATACACTCATATCTAAGCAATATTTAAAAGAAAATTTGAACAAAAACTCAAAAAATTACTAATGAAAGTGACCTTTCAAGATTTTCTAAAGAAGATTCAAATCCTCCCAATTTCAAATGAAATTCATCCTTATTCTCTCAATTCTATTTCTAACAGGTCCTAACAGGTCTTTGGTCGTAATATTAAGGTGTGAAAATTCTATCTTCATCCTAAATTAAATGGCTAAAACAATTTTTTATTTATTTATTTTTATTTTGAAGATAAATGCATACAAATATTTAAAATCCTTAAAAGGTCACCAAATATTACTCAAATTAGATGAAATTAATGTCTAAAATATTTGTTAGAGGGTTGCTAAGTCATCTACAATAGAAATAACCAATCCAAATGGTAAAAAACTGAGGAGTCTATGTCAAAACATTTTAAGATCCTGTGACTTTTACGTGCTGTGGGCGACGATTTGTAGACTTAACACAAAGAGTGCCACTGATGCACCCTGGAAAGGTCAAAAGTGCATTCCCATGAGGCTGATGCTTTGTGCAAACTAGCCAAGTGTGTAATCCTGCTAAAGCAAAAAAAACTTGAATATCTATGCTCAAATACACTCAAATTTAATGATTTAAAGGTATATCTAGGCTAGTTTTAGATTCCTAACTTGAATTAAGGCATATAAAGACATAAATTAGGTAGGAATAGAAATATCTAAAGGAAATAACACCAAAAAATAAGGAAAAATTAAGGAAATCAAGGATTAAAACCCCAATATCCCTAGTGGAGTCGCCATTCTGTTTGTGGAGTTTCTACAACTGAAGCTATGTATTACTCCCCTATTTATATGAGTGGGTGAAGCCCAATAGGCATAGATACAAATAAACTATCATAATTAACCTAAGATCTTAAGTTTTCTTTTGTGGATTTTGAGAAGGGGAGGAAGAGAGGAGAATACCTCTTGTAGCCTTGAAGTTTGATGGAGTTTATTGGTAGTTGATCTTGCATCCATTTGGATATCCTTCACACTTGAAAATATAACCACAAAACATCCATCCTACTATCCTACCAAACACTCTTTAATAAATTCAAACTAGATCTAGTTTCCTACTAATTGAAATTCAAAATAAAACTTGGATGGAAACCATTGAACAAGAATTTGGGGGGAAACTGAATTGATTCATGTTAGATACAAATTAATAAATACTTAAAATCCTTGAAGGTTCCTTTCTTCTCCTTTTCTTATATTCACTCCTCTACCATCGATTCCCTTGATGCCCAAAATTCTTTGTAGTAGAAAAGCCATTTCTATCCTTCAATTTGTAAATCATGCCTTTACTCTCACTTTCTGTCGTTTACTTCACCCCAAATTCATTTCTTATATAACATTGGAATTTGTGCACCCAGTTACTAATAATGAATGTGGGAGTAAAATTTTTCATAATTTTTTTTTATTATTTTCATTAAAAAAACCACTTTTCATAGTTTTTTCAGGCATTTAACTTGATGTTTTAGGATTTTCAGGACAATTGAGACACATGTTATGTATTATTTCCATAGAAGTTATGGAAACTAGGTTTTGGCCATTAAGTGGTCATGGAATTGGAATCCCTAGAGAAACCTTTGTCTTCAAACATTTCTTGCTTTGTGGATGCAGTGGTCAGATGTAATACCGTAGTTTTGACCCCATGGTATTGAAATTGTACATGGTGTATATATTATATTTGAATCATGGCAAGGAGATCAAGGCGAAGGCCCTGCCATCGATTGGGTGTTTTGTGTATAGGTGATCAAGTTCGATGCCTATGGTTATGGTGCTGATTCAGACACTGTATAATTTTATGTATCCTGTAACTATGCAATTAATAAAATACCACATCTAGATATGGGTCTGCAACGGGAAAGACATGGGGCCATGATTCCACAAGGGATAGGGTTGGGAGTTAGTAAAACCCCTGAGCCTTAGGGTGAGGCCAGATGTCAATGGGAGAACCGTTAGCTACCTTTTCTTCCTCTGTCCTCAATCATCAATTTCTTCCAGAAGTTGGTTAATGTAGTTAATGCCTTGGGTAGAGCAAGGCATGACCGTCTGATTGCTTGTCTGAGAAAGCCTGCAAGTCTGATGTCTGGGAAGCCACTTTCTTTTTTCTGTAGCAATTAAGCACATGATGCGTGCCAATCCATCCTTTTCCTCAGTCATAAAAGTTTTTTGTTGTTGTTCCTTGTTGAGGGAGTACACCATTCTATCACTCACCATTCTATCATTCACCATTCGATCATTCATGATTCGATCATTCTGATCTGTTGGTTCATGCACATTGTTAGTGGTTCACTACCCTGAGTTGCGGAAGAATGGTTCAGCTGTGTTTTTGCTGAGTAAATGGGTAGTGGATATCTCTCTATTTTATGAGAGTGTGTTCCTCCGTAGTTTCCCCAATGCTATTGTTCAATGGTTGTTTGTTATACCCAAATCCCATCACAAACATGTGATGAGATCCTTAACACCTATGTTTTCCCTAAATCCCAAACTTGGAGTGGAAAACATGCTATGGATGTCAATTCTACATAAAAACCCCTAGCACAACTTTTTCCCTTTAGATGATGAGTGGTACCTTGTTCAACACCGCCTGAGTCCTATTATAGAAAAGTGGTGCCACTGTGTATGTGCTTTTCTCTTGAATCAGTTCTTACCCTTCACCACTCTATCATAAAGGAACATAAGCGGTACCCTTGGTAAAAATGGAAAAAAATAGGATTCTCAAGGTTTCTAGAACATGAGCTTCGTGTCCTCCCTTATCCCTATCAATCTGGGTTGGTTGGAGTCGAGATCCCTCTTGGTAGGATCTTATGGCCACCTCACCCACAATTATCTCAACTATCCCTATCCATTGACCCCTATAAATACAATCTAATGTCCCATAGTTGAGAGGGAGAACTGAATGGTAATGTTATACTGTTGAATTGACTATCTAGCCCAATCCATTGGAGAGAACAAGAGAGCAAGTTGGAGCTATCAGGGATGAGGTATTTGTCTTGTGGAGGAGTTTTTCAACACTAAGGAAATGGTTGTAAGCTTCTTCATTGATTTCTTAATGCAAATCTGATTTCTATTCCACATATCTGTTGTATTGATCTCGCATGTATATGTCACTGGAATCCTTAGTCACTAGTATGGATGTGTGAATAATGTTCTGGTAGCTTTGATGTTCTTGTTTGTTTGACATGTTCTACAGGTACATAGGTTCACCATCAAATCATTATTCCAAGTGTTTACAACATTCAGGGAAGGTCTTCATCCTTTATTTTTCACTTATTTGTTCTGGATCTGAACCATTAAGAACAGAGGAACAACTTCTGTCCACAGAAGGTGCAATATTCCTGACAACAAATTTTATGACTCTGCTGGGGAACAAAGCAAATTTCAATTGATCTGATCTTCCTTGGTCCTTGAACACTTGTCCGAATCCAGGCTCTAGTCTGTAACTCTCTTCAGTAAGATATGCCATCTGATTTAGTGAAGTTTGGTTTGAAACTTTCAAATCTATTAAGATCTGAACTACTTCGAATTTATATGCTCTGTTTTATTGTCAATTCATCAGTATTTACCTTGATTTGAATAATTTTTGACTTGAATTCTCGTTCTCCTTGTGTTTTGGATATATTCAGGGAACCACACATGTGCTATAGGCAATAAGCGGTGCCACCGCCTGAACCCTGCTATCCACAAGCGGTGCCACTGCCTGAGTGCAGTGCTCCAGAAGTGGTGCTCATCCAGAACCGCTTTGTCAAAGACCCCTCCAGCGCGGTGCCAGGTAGGTCTTGTTCGAGAACTAGATTTTTGTGATTTTTTGCAAAAGTAGGGTTTTGCTTGCTTTCAGCCCTATACCGTCAGGCTTGTTTGTCTGAATCTGAATGCTCATGGTTGAAATTTTATTGTGAAAATTTGTTTGATTGAAATAATTAAAAAGCTAAGTTAGGATTGTTGATTATTTGTTTCCTTTCATGGTTGTTGGTTGTGATTCTGAAAGGAATTGTTGAAAGCTTAGGTTTCAGTTAGATCTCTTTTCGTTTAATTGATAAATACTAAAAGAAAAACCACTTGCTTATCATCTTAATTTCATTTTTTTCATAGAGGACTTCTTTTCGCTTTTGAAAGAATTTTTTTTGTTGAGATTAGGTCATTATTTTTACTGAGCATAGGGCACTGGATCTCTGATTAGCCTCACAAGATTTCAAGTTCCCTTTGTTCTTTTGTCTCTCGTGTATTAGTCCTATCTCATCAAAAGAAAAAATAATGTAGTTTTAAGTTAGATCTATCTATGTTTAAAAGAAAAATCGAAAAAATAGATTGCATATGCATGTAGAGTGCTTGTTGTTTTTGTTTTAGGAAAGGAGACTCTTACCCATCTGATTGCTTTCAAAAAGAAAAATAAGTTTGGTATGTGTTGCTTATCTTTGGATTTGATTTGTTCAAAGTAGTTGTTTGGGAATTTTTGGTTTTCAAAATGAAAAGAAAATACTCTCTCTCCCTCCCGTAAGTAGGCATACCTTGAACGGTAAAGTTAAATATTTGCATCTACATATCTGCATGGTTTTAATTTTTCTATCAAAATTCCATGCATTCACCTAAACGTCCACTTTAAAATTAATGGTAGTTATAGGCTTAAAATTTATGTATCAATTTCAGTGATAGGCTAGAGATGCGTTCGGGCGTCATTAAGCATAGGAGTTGTCGTTACTCATCCGCACTGCATCCCGGGACTCGCGCGGTTTTTCCACGTACCATCGGAATCTTGAATGACCTTTCACGTACCCTTGAGGTATATAGAAAGGTATTTCATGTACTTGATTGTATCTAGGAATGCCCCTTGTGAACGGTTGTGCATTAGGCAACACTACTATTGATTTGAGCTCCCACGTACCTTGTGTATATCGGGAGACCCCACTAGGATACCTTATCTATATAAGAAAATCCCTTTGGCTATCTTGCTTGGAGCCATACACCGAAAAAAACATTCAGGGAGATTACTACACATGTACCCTTGTGGTATATCATGAGTGGCACCTTCTTAACAATCATGGTGAGAGACTGGACTATATGAACTCCTCTTGTCATTTAAGTTTGCTTGTTTGGCTTGTAGCTTGAGTAGGAGAATTTTTGGTGTGTTTTTTCTAGTTTTGAAGCCCTAGGTTAGATAGGAACTGTACAAATTGGCTGAATTAAGACATACCAGAAGAGTATTGGGCTTGCCACCTGATTTTACTCCTGTTTTGGGAGAAGATCCTATGGAAGCTATCAACCAAGGAGCTGCTACAAACTCCCAATCGGGAGAAAATGTGGTTGCAGAAAGCGGAGATCCATATCCTTTGCACGGTCCTCCCTTGGCTCAACAACCTTCTAGGGGTAATATTTCATTCCATTCTCCTGTAGAAGGGCATGTTGATGATACTACCCATCCATATTATGGTCCTAATGCTCCGTTTTGGGATACCTCTATGCGACAGGATATTGCTTCTTTTGGAACCCGTCCAACCTCTTATGAAGAAATTTCACCAAATGAAGAAGAAATTAGACAATACCAGGCAGCTATTCTCTGTGTGAGATAACTTGAGAAGAATATAGATAACGTATTGGGTACACCACCACCTCGCTCGACAGTTTTTACTCATAATATAGACCATTGGCCTGCGGGATATTGCTCACTTGCTGATTCTATGAAACCCATTGAAACTATTCTAGGTCACGCTATGACTCTGCATAATCCACGTCAAACTACCAACCCCACCACCTCCCATATTATATCTATTCCAAATCCTCCCGGGTATTCCACACCTAGGTAACAACATTCAATTCCTTCTAGTGTTGGGGGGAAATGCCCGGAATGACCTACGTTACCTGTCACTAGAATTGTAGCTAGTAACGGACAGACCTCTAGTATAGAACAATCTAGAGTCTATGTTCCTCCTACCCATATGAATTTGGTTAACCCCCCATCCAGTTCAGGTCAGCTCTTGGGGGCACAACCCGTAACCAATCAAACCTCTTGGGGGTATGGTTACACAGCAAATCAAGTACCTGTAGGAAATATCAATTACCAACCCACTCCTATAGAAATGCCTTATGTTGGAATTCCATATCTTGGTAATACTTTCACTCCATGGGGGAAACCTAACTGGTCCTACATTCCAGCTATGGGAGGGATACCTATACATACTACGGGGGGTACCGGAGGACAACCTTATGAAGGTCCTCCCTCCAGGGGTCCTAATGGTCCTAGAGGGCTTGGAGGCTTTCCTCCTTATGGTCCTAACGGTCCTGGTGGTCATGGGGGGCCTGGTGTATTCCCTCCTAATGGTCCTGGACGGTCTGGTGGCCTTCTTCCTAGTGGTTCCGGAGGCTCCAGAGGTTTACCTGCCAAGGGTCCTGGAGGGCTCGATGGTCCTCCTCCTGGTGGTCTAGGTGGTCTTGGTGGTCTCAGTGGTCCTAGTGGTCCCAAAGACCTTGGTGGTCCTCCTCCTGGAGGCTTCGATGGTCCTAACAATCCTGATCCTGGAAATCAACCCCCTACGGGTGGATCTTTCGACGGTTCTTCATCACAACAACTGTTTCAACAACCTGTCTATCAGTTTACTTATGGTCCTACTCGTACTTATATGCCTTATAAATACTACCAGTACATACAACCTAATCATCAGTTACCTTTCCTAGCAACTTTGGACTTGCCTGATTTGTCCAAGTTGATTAATGATCCCATTCAACATAACCCCTCATGGCCTCCCATTCTGGTAAAGTTACCATCGGACATTTCAAAATTCGATGGGAAGCATGAAGATGATCCAAAAAACCATGTCATGACATTCCATTTGTGGTGTTATTTGAACTCCCTAATGGATGATTCAGTTCATTTAAGACTCTTCCAGCAAAATTTGACCGGTATCGCCATGAAATGGTACATTGAACTTCCACAACATTCATTTATGGATTTTGGTTCTTTGGTAACTTTCTTTCTTACACACTTTCAGCTTCCTATCCACTATGAAATGGGTACAGATCTCTTAACTTCTCTACATCAGAACACCTCCATGCACATATCAGATCATAACCATGAGTGGAGAAGGCAAAGAATACTTATTAAGGCTCCTATCCCAGATCAATTGTTAGCTAATTGGTTTACTAAATCTTTGTTGCCTCCAATTGCTCGATATGTGGCTATGTGTGTGTTGAGAGCTAGGCTTTCAACATCATTCAAGCATACATTAAGTTCATACACAGCCATCAAAGACAAGTACTTTGGGAAGGGACGTCCAATCCACTGCTGTATTATCTTTGGTAATTATTTATACATTATGAGATAGGTTGGAGCGGTTGTACCCGCTCCAACTACTCATTTGTTAATATCTATTTATGCTTTAAACTATATAATTACATGATGACATTTAGGAGGTAAGTGGCACTCTCTACATCTCCCTCACAAACAAAATGTTTCTTCATCCCGAAGAGAACAAAAAATATGCATCAACATCCTGGGTCTCTGCTACTGCTGAGTAGTCCTCACTATGCATCAACCATGCATACCGGTCTGCATAGGTAACTCAGCCGCAACAACCGCCAACTCGATAGGAAAACACACGTGTATAAGGCTCTACTGTGACTGGTTACTCTTCAACCTCCGTCTTCAATATGACAGTAGTCCATCGAAGTCTCATCCTCTCACAATGGCGGGAAACCATATTCTTCTGCAACTAGGTCTTTTGGTTTAAAGCCTCTCCCTGGCTCATCTAACCGGCATCTCCATTGGTTCAGGCATGCGGGGCCTTTTGACTCTTCGACTTTCTATGTCATTTCTCTATCTTCTGGCTTTCTGAGGTCACAACCTAGGAACAGTTTCAGCATTTTGATAATGAGGGGTACATTGTCATCATGTCTCATTGAAGCGCTTTGCTGTGTAGGTGAATGATATTTGCTTGAATGCCATCATCGTCATCTTCTTCTATCATGAGAGTTTGAATTTCCTGCAAAATTGTATGTTTCCTACTCATGTGCATGGTCTTGGTCATGATTGACTACTTTAGAATGACTCGGACTAATCTTATAATAGTCGACTAGATACTGGCTTCATTACATAAGTGAGGAGATCGCCTGCCTTTAAGAAAGACCCACGTTTAATCTCCTCGACTCGATTCACACAAAACATTTAAACTCAGTGCACAATGTTTGGGAAGAAACCAACTTAATTTACATACACTGGAGGGGATCACCTGCCTCTATTGAGACTCACGTTTAACCCCCTCTTGAATTCAAAATATTTAAAGATGAGTCACATCACTATAATGACTATTCAAGACAAGTAGTTGAATTCGACTAGAATGAGCATATCGACCAACTGAAGACACTGACCAACCCGACATACTTTTCATTTTACACAACCGACATGCTTGTCAAAGACTCAACCGACATGTTTCAACTGACATGACTCAATCGATAGAGTGCAAAACTATTTCTATTTACAATTTTAAGATTTCGAGCATGCTTTACAAGTGACATATAGACCCAACTGAGTGCCAATGTCAACCGACTTTGATATTGACCATATCGACCACTTGAAATACCGACCAAAGTGAGATTGGACCCACAAAAGAATCGACCAGATTTTTACAACTTAATCAAGGATCAGCCAACAAGGAGGCAAGGTATTCAACACAAAATAAACAACTCAATAATGTTACCTCTCATCAAGTTACACGTTTTTTCACACATGATGCATCAAAATTTTTGATCTGAAGTCAGGACAAGGTCGACGAAGTGGGGAACAAGATCAGTCGGGTCGATGGCCAAGTGTGCTAGTCGATGGCTTGGTCGATACGACGATCGTATTCATTTGCATCAGCATGGGCTGATCATATTCATGTGCAAAACATGTCGATCTTCTATCAGTAGAAGTTGTTGTCAGGTAACAGCCGATATGGTAGCAGTTGGTGTCACTGCATTCACTCCTTTGGAAACAGCTTCAGCCCATTTCCTACCGAGGCACCATGACCTCAACGCATGATCTTGGAGGAGGAGTCCTACTCGTTGGTTTACAACCCGATCGACGCAGCATTCAAACACCAATTTCTACGCTTCGGGGGATAATCTTTATTCGGTGGCCTCCAACACAATTTCAAGTGAACAGTCTCGTGATCCCTTTCGACGTAAACTATGCCGAGTGATGACATGTCTTTAAATTGCGACTGACTGGCATGCCATTTTGAACAGTTGTCAGGTCTTTGAAAAGTATATTGACATACCTCAACAATAGGAAATATATTCTAACGACCGATCTTCAGCTAAGGAATGTGGCTGAAGGATATAATCCACAATGTAGTCGACAACCATAGTATAGATGCCAGAGATGATAGTATGTTCTTTAGTCGAAAATCGGCATACAACCTCTCTAGATTCGATGTCAGTCGGTGTTAAGCTGACTACCATAGTCGGTACTGAAGCTTTTGGTTGGCCCTCGATGGTTACAGACTTTTCCCTCGACGGTTACAGACTTTGAATTAAATCGAATTGCTTGGAATGAATAATGTTTGGTCGGCTGCTGTAGAATGGGGAAACTCTTCTGATCAACTCTTGCAGTTGGTATTTGCAGGATTATAAGACAGATGCCACGCTACTGAACACAATGATAATTCAACCTTTCAACATAGAATTTCTTTATCCATGCACAAACAAACTTTCTTGCAAGCTATTCCATCCTCATTATACATTGATCATGACTCATGCATCACTATACAATTTATTTCAAGCAACTAACAGTTAAATAAATAAAAGTAATAATAATAATATCGTATCTTTATTTTGGCAGGAGCATCAATACGCGACCAGCTTGTCTCCTATAATATTTCTTCATCAACGCACATGCAGTCTCTTTAAGCTTATCCTTTCAGATTCATGAATGCACGAGCAGTATTTTCATCTTCACGACATCTTCTCCTTTAGGTTCGACCACCTCCATCCGCTGTTGCTGTCACCCAGACCGGATAGAGGCGGTAATGGTGCCAATGTTGAGAGCTAGGCTTTCAACATCATTCAAGCATACATTAAGTTCATACACAGCCATCAAACACAAGTACTTTGGGAAGGGACATCCAATCCACTGCTGTATTATCTTTGGTAATTATTTATACATTATGAGATAGGTTGGAGCGGTTGTACCCGCTCCAACTACTCATTTGTTAATATCTATTTATCCTTTAAACTATATAATTACATGATGACATTTAGGAGGTAAGTGGCCCCCTCTACAGGGTGGTGCTGTTACCGAAGAGAAAGCCATTAGTCGAGCCCAATATCTAGACTTGGTATATTCCTAGTCTGAAATGTTGTATGAATTGATCCCTCAAGCTCCTCGTCCAAGCACAGATCCTGCCAAGCCACCAGCAGAAACCCCTGTTGATGGGATTGTTGGTTCAATCTAGTCCCCACCAACAACAAAACCTACCAAGCAACCCGAAAATTCCACCCTACTCCTTCAACTCCCAAAGTTTCCGCCGAGGTAAATTCCATTCAGAGTACACAAACGTATGCAACAATAAAAAGAAAGGTAAAGCCAAAAATAAAAAACCTAGAAACCCACAAGAGAATCCAAAATGAACCATCAACAAGAACGATAAAGGAAAAAGAAAAGCGAAATATCCATGTCTGCTATGCAGAGGTGACAACTTCATGAAAGAGTGTCCTTGTCATGAAGAAATCAATAAATTTCTAAAAACTAATCCCGCGCCAGCAGTTCTCACAGATCCTTTTACCTCTCAACAACAACTGATAGACCACATGTCTAATCAGGGAAATTCTAGTTCTTCAGAGGAAATTCGCATGATGTCTTCAAACACTATTAATTTGTAAACTCGAAGTCAGAGTTATGACAAACCCATAGAAAAGAAAGAAGACAATTCTTCTTGAGGAAAATCTCCCTCTACTGGTTCTCCTGAGTCCTCGTCTACTCGTCCCATAACCATCGAGAAACCTAATCTCGACATGGTTTTGTGTCCACCCAAGAGTACTCTTACGAAGGCTATTTTTAATCCTAATGCTCGAGCTACCCAATTTTATAATGTAGTTGAAGATCTTGCTCACACACCATGTGCAATTTCTACCTCGGAAGTACTCCAAAGTTGTCCTACGCAATGCAAAAACTTTTCAACCATGTTAGGAGTGTTAGACCCAGACAACACTAATTTGATTCACTTTAATGTCGAGAACTATAATTCTATACTACCTCACAAATTTTCTTTCCAAATCATAACGAAAGTAGTCGAAAAGAAGGTCTTTAGAACTGTCTTAGATGAAGGAGCTTCAACTTCAGTTTTGTCCCTGTCTTGTTGGAAAGCTATTGGCTCTCTCGATCTTGTAACATCACCAACGACTCTGAAATCCTTTGATGGATGAAGTTTCCAGCCCCATGCTCTCATACCAACCCTTTCAGTTGAGCTTGGGGGAAAAAATATTTCCATTCAAGTGGAAGTAGTAGATGCCCCGTTAGACTACAACCTCCTCTTAGGAAGAAATTGGTTCTATGCGATGACTGCTGTCGCTTCAACGGTATCAGCGAACCGTCTAATTTCTGCATCTAGGGAGGATTGTAACCATTAACTAACTCGATTTCTATACGTTGGATGTTACCACCCCTACGGATAATAACATCCCTATGTTAGGCCAGTCCCCTCCTCCTTACCAGTCGATTGGGGTAGGCATGTTGAAGGATTCTTCCCTTATGTGGATTTTTTTGTCAAACCCTCCTAACAAAGAAACGATGATGATAAATATGATTTCTTCATTTGATTATGATCCAAATGGCAAACAAATTGTTGGGTCCACCTTGTTGAGTACACATGAAGCAATGTACAATGTTATCCAAACCCTTTATGATGACCACACTAATGACCTTCATATGGTGGCTTCAGACCCATACCACCTTCCCTATTGGTTAGAACCCTCTCTTCCTACTTTGGATTACCTCTCCTAGACTTTTCCTTTCGATGAGTCCATTATGGAGATCATGAGTACGAATGAACCTACATGGGAGGATCATCACCATAGATCCTCGTTCCACCCCAATACCAGTTCAGTAGACCATGATTTTGCATCCCTTTTTACTACTGATATTGTCAAAACACCTCAAACTCCTATATTGTTGCAGAACACAGATTCTAAAGGAAACCTATGCAACATCACTCAAACAAATCCAATTCACATATCAGCCAAGCCTGGCACTCTGGAGCATGTTCATGTTGGGTAGAACTACTCAGCAGAAGAATCTAAAGCATATAGAGAACTTTTAAAAGAATTCTAAGATGTATTTTCCTAGTCCTAAGAAGAAATGCCAGGGATAGACCCATCCATTGTGGTTCATGAAATTAAAACCTATCCCACTGCAAAGCCTGTTAGGAAAAAACTGAGACAAGTCCATCCATGCAAATCCGAAGCTATCAAAGTTGAAATAGAAAAGCTTCTAAAAGTAGGGTTTATTTATCCCGTACCCTTGATGGAATGGGTATTGAACGTCATCCTTGTAAATAAAAAGCAGGGCACCATTAGAGTCTGCATTGATTTCATAGATTTCAACAAAGCTTGTCCCAAAGACAACTTTCCCACTCTGCATATCGACCATATTATCGACAACTGTGCCGAAAGTGTCATCTTATCATTTATGGATGGATTTTTTGGTTATAATCAGATTGAGATTTTACCCACCGATCAACACAAGACAACATTTATTTTCCCATGGGGAACCTTTGCATATAAGAAGTTACCATTTAGCCTGAAAAACATATTGTAGAACCGTACCTTGACGACATAGCCACTTTCCAACGTGCTATGTCCTATGCGTTTCACAATATAAAACATATTGTAGAACTGTACCTTGACGACCTCCCAGGTCATTCACAATGACGGGAGGACCACCCTGGTCATCTTAGAGACATTTTCCCAAGATGCCGTCATTTTAACATACGGCTCAATCCTCATAAATGTGTTTTTTGCGTCCAGACGGGATGCATGTTAGGATTTGTGGTTTCTAAAGATGGAAGCCAGATAGATCCATTGAAAATTGCCACTATTCTAGCCCTACCAACCCCAACTAACCTTTTAGAACTCCAAAGTTTGCAAGGGAAGGGAAACTTCCTTCGCCGTTTCGTTTGCAATTTTGTAGAGAAAACATATGGTTAAATGCGTCTCCTTAAGAAGGACACTACATTCTTTTGGGATGAACAAGCCCAATGAGCCTTCAATAATCTCAAACACACTCTGACTCACTTACCCATGATACATCCCCTAGATTATTCAAAGGATTTTCTCTTATACATTGTTGCCTCCACTACTACCATCGCTATGGTTTTGGTGCAGGATAATCTCGATGGTCACGAGCACATGATCTACTATGCTAGTAAGAATCTCATGGATTCCAAAACTCAATACTCACGCGTGGAGAAATTAGCATTGGCCATAGTCATTATTTTTCAGAAATTTTGTCACTACATTTTTCTCCACACAACCACCGTATTGGCAGACCAGAACCCTATGTATTACATCCTGACTCATCAGATGCTCGGGGGAAAATATTCCCGATGGATAGTCATCCTACAAGAGTTTGATCTGGAATTTTCCAAAGAAATCCTTGGTCTTTGCTGAGCTCATGTGTGATCTTCCCTGTGCTTCGACGGAATCTAATCCCAGTGATTCATTCCTGGATGAATTCCTGTTCCTGGTAAGCATTACTGACCCATGGTATGGATATTTGCTCATTTATCTCCAGACACAAATATTTCAGCCCACTCCATCCCGTGACGATCACCACTGTATCCGTCACCACGCAAAATACTACTCATCTTGAATGACACTTTGTATAGACGTGGTATCGATTCTATTCTCCACCTTACCCACGAGGAAGCTAAACAAGTTTTGAATGTCTGCCACTCTAGAGCATGTGACGGTCATCTATCTGGGATGGCTACAGCCCAGAAAATCCTTTGCGCTATCTATTTATGGCCTTCAATATTTAAAGATTGTCACGAGGCTGTTAAGAAATGCCCACCCTATCAACAGTTCTATCCGAAAAAGTTCACCCAACCTGCTCCATTACACCCCATCATTGCCGTTGTCCCTTTCACCAAATGGGGGATTGATTATATGCATTGTAATCCTTTCTCAATCGGGGGGCATGGTTACATCATCGTAGTCGTTGATTATTTTACGAAATGGGATGAGGCTATGCCTACATATTTAGAGGATGGTAAGACCGCCACTCTCTTTCTATCCAATCACGTGATAGCAAGATTTAGAGTCCCGCAATCCATAGTTATGGATCATAGATCACATTTCCGCAATCAAATGATGGAGGAATTAAGTACCAAGCTAGGTTTTCGTCATGAAAACTCTATGCCCTATTATCCACAAGCTAATGGTCAAGTTGAGGTCATTAACAAAGTTTTGAAAACAATGTTGTGTCAGATGGTTGGAGACCATAAATCCAACTGGAACCATATTATTTTCTCCTCTCTTTGGGCTTACAGGACTTCGGTAAAAACAACTACTAGTTTTACACCTTTCCAGCTTGTCTATGGACTAGAAGTTGTCTTTCCTATTCAATGTAAAATTCCATCCTTGAAACTTGTCATCGAACTTCTCCCAGAAACTTCCATAGAGGAATAGATATTTCTCTACTTAAACAAACTTGATGAAGATAGAAGAGATGCTGCCTTAGCCAATGAGGCACACAAGAAATGTGTCAAGGCACAGTATGACAAGTCTGTCCAACGTCGTGCCTTTAACAAAAGTGACCTAGTTTTTACCTATGATTAGAGATATGACAAACTAGGGAAAGGGAAATTTGAATCCATGTGGTACAGTCCTTTCATTATTTCCAAAGTTCTAGAGAAAGGGGCCTACGAGCTCATGGACTATGATGGAATCCCCTTAGGACAACCTCGCAATGGGTTGTACTTGAAGAGGTACTATGCCTATATCTTTCTTGTATAGTACCTTATATATATCTATATTACTTGACTTTTCAGTGTGCTTAAGTCTTTTCAATATGGTTTTGAGTTTAGTGTCTGTATCTATTTATACCATGTTTTGGTTGTGCAGAGTAGATGGCTTTCTATGGCTTCGCTGATGGTGCTTGTCGCCACACCTTGAATATTGCCTCAGCCACTTGGGTTCTCTATTCCCCAGCTTACGATTTGGTCAGTTCAGAAGCGGTTTGTATTGGTCCCGTTACTAAAAATATCACTGAGTATCAAGTAGTCATAGGTCTTCTAATTGAAGCTGCCTCCCAAGATGTTTGTAACTTGGTAGTTTTGATGGACTCACAACTAGTGGTTTTTAAACCATGTCTATACCATCAGGAATCCCATACTTCTCTATCTCTTCTGGAGGGTACGTTTATTAGAGAGGTCATTTGAAGCTATTACCTATAGGCATATCCCTAGGGAAGATAATGCAGTTGCCAACTCATTGGAAAATTACATCCTAGACTAGTATATTTCCCATTCATGACATGAAAATCAAACATGGTTCACTGTAAATAAACTGTAAGAGACACATAAAATCATGTAAATACATTTTCCATTTGAGACACATAATCACCAAAAGTAGAATTATGTATATATATATATATATGAAATGTTATACAAAAAATAGGTCACGAGACCTCATCTGAAGCGCTCAGGCTTTCAGGTAAAAAATCATCATACGAAAATCCTGAAGCTATCTATCAGCTTTTAGTAATACATCATGCAGCCTATCATCTAGTGATGCTTGTGGTCGCACATGACTTCCTGGGATACTCAACATAGTAGTCTATTGAAATGACCTGGTACTCCTGAAGTGGGCCTCTGGTACCTCAGTGGGAGGTCGTCGATCGAGGAATTTGGGATGTCTAGAGTTAACCTTTCTATTATCACTCTAGGAAACTCCTCTAGGTTGCAGCTTGAGGATGCCTGGTAACTTAAATGTTTTTATGGTTTTCTAAGTGGATCAAGTCAAGTGACCTACAGGACCTCACACTCTCAAGACATACATGAAACTCAATCAGGGATAAGGCTTCTAACTACCTCTGTTCAGAGGTTTGATAATATGGTGCAGAGATGGAGAACTTATCATGCTGGCAGATTCATACATAGAATAGATATATAGAAATGGCTGATCATAACAAGGAAAGTACTTATAATTCAAATCATCAATATGCCAATAGGATGACAACTATCAGACATCAATTAACCTGAATAAAATTGAATAACACATTCAAGCATAAGCACAGAATAGACAGAAAATGGAAGCTGAACATATGATAGCAAAAGAGCTTATATTAGGTCATGGGCAATATGAGAAGCTTGACAATAGTAATGGTCTACAAGTCCCCAAAGTCAAACATTTTCAATAATATAAGTCTTAGGCTTTATAGCCTTTACAAAAATATTCAGATCCTGAAAAATTGGATCTGATTTACTAAAAATAGACAAAATAATTGTTTTTTCTTAATTAGGTCAAAGACCCTAATTTAACTACCATTCTATCTAACTGCAGAACTCGTTCATTGTTTGAACCTTCTAATAACTAAAGTGAGTACTAGGAATAAATTGCCACTGGTCCTCTGCTAGATAAGCCATTTTTTTACTTAGACAATTTAGTGTTGGTGACCCTTTCTTCCTTTATGTCACTGCAAAACTGAGGCATACTTTTCCTGATGTTGTTCTTCAACGCCCTTCATCTTTATATTTCGTCCCTGAGCTATTCATGTTTTCCCAAAACTGGTCCTTCATGCCAAAATTCGATCTTGTGCCTCTTTCTGCTTTCGGTGGTTAAGAGGTCAAAATATCAGAACTGTTAACCATCGAAAGCGCTGATTTCAGTGGCTAATGAATTGCCTCAGCATCTACCTAAGCCACCAAAAACCTTGTTCTGCAAAAATTCTTAAGCAACCTCCAAAATTATTCTTTCAAGTTTGTTTGGTTATCTTTTTATTCAGCAGGCTCCATGTTAGGAAGGTTAGCAGCATCCTGGCTTGATTCTGGAGGCTGAATTCTTATTGCAGCTTTATCTAGGGTTTTCAATGTGAGGTGAGTGCTATGGTTTGGCTTGGCATCCTTCATCTGCAGCCTATGAATCCTTATCATTTTGTACAGCCTTGTGTTGTCCTTCAAGTATATTTTGTTTAGTATTTTTAGAAAGATATACCTTTCTCTCATCTCTAGGTAAGAATTCTGTAGCTGCTTATTCCTCCTGGTCAATATAGCATTGTTTTTCTTTATCTCTCTTTCTAAAATTTCCATTTCATACAATTGCCTCAGCAACTGATTTATCCTTTGTGTCTTGGGCTTGCTATAGGAAGCCTTCTCTACTGGTTCATCTTGCTCTTTTTGTGTAGGTGATGGGAGTTCTTCAATATCTACTACAACTTGCACTCCTAGGTCAACACCTTCCTCTCTTTCCTCTTCTAAATCTGAGTAGGGTAGGTCCAAAATGTTCCCACTATGTGTTGTGACTTCTTGGCCCTTTTCACTGAAATCTAGGCTTCTTTTGACCTGCTTGGCTTTAGAAGAGGAAGGAGGCTATTCTGCTATTGTTGGGGCTATAGCCCTTCTCTTCCTTTTCCCATTCCTTGGTGTGCTAGACTTTTTCAAAGGAGACTTTCCTTTTTCTTCTGGTTGTAGGCCTATTTCAAAGCCATTCCAAAACAAGATAATATGCCCATGCCATATTTCTCCTCTTCAGCAATTCTTGGATCAGGAGTTGGATAAGACCATGATGAGAAAATCTTCCAGCAATCTTGGTTGGCTGAGCCTTTACCTAGGGTGCCATTTTTTCCAGGCTCCTATGTAAGTAGAACGGTAAATTCACTAGGATTTTTCCTGTGAAGTGGTTCATCAATTTGAAATGGTAAATCATGGCCCTGTTGTATCTTCCTTCATAATTTATATATACCACAATGGCCTTCAGTACTTGCTGCCACCTTTCTTCTATCCAGGAGGATGGGACACTTTTCTTCCACACCACCCCTCTATGTTCAGGCTTTAGATGAGATCTTAACTCTACATCCTTTGTAATGGTGGTTATAAACCACTTCTCCCTAGTGCTAGGGAGCTTAGTCACTTCAAAAATTAGGGTTTCATCTATCAAAAATTCTTTGTTACCTATGATTGCCTTGGAGCCATCGAAAGAGAGAGAAAATGCCTTAGCCACTTGCTGGTGTGAACCTTGAATTTTCTCACAAAACTTATAGCAGCCAACATCTTTGAAGAACTAGAAGACTTCTAGATGTGCCTCTAGGTTGCTGATGTCTCCCAACTCTTGCCTGAGAGCAGGCCCTCCCTTCTTATTTTGCTGAATGTACTCCTGAGTGCCTGCAAAAAATTCAATTCAAGTTCTGTGGAAGAGTGTTTTAGCAGGCTGACTCTCAGAGATGGTTTCTAGTGGTGAGGATTCTTATAATCAAAGGTGGAGTGTACTGGAGGATTGGGCACTGATTATGATGGTTTTAAATGCATGAGAAATGCTTAAGTGAGAGGACAATGGCTTTTGTTGATATTTTTGAGACCCCTTTCCCAACAATCATGTTTAATGCAAACTAGATACCCAATGGAGATCTTCTGCAGTTCTTTGGATAGATAGAGGGAATAGTAGGGCTTCAAATCACATCGGTCCTCATTAGCTTAACAATGATTTCCTCAATCATTTACTTACGCCTTGCTGCAGTTTTCCTGTCTTTTTAGTGGTTTATCGTGCCCTCTTATGATCGTTGCTGTGATGAAGAGCCTTGATTTGATAGGTTTTTAACTGTTTCTTCTTTTGGCATTTTTGGTGGCTAAGGGCCTCTAGGAAATTGTCTACTAGCCACTGAAAACAAGGCTTTCAGTGGCTAATGAAACATTGACCTATTCACCTAAGCCACTAAAACCTTATTTCCAAATGGTGCTGTAAAACTGGCTTTCGGCGGATTGTGGTCTCTCCAGCTATCTTCTTTTAACTGGCAAAAGACAGGCCTTTCGGTGGCTAATGAACCATAAAATATTTCACCTAAGCCACCGAAACCAATTTTTCCCCAATGTATTTCACTTGCTTTCGGTGGTTAACGCCCTCCTTCAATCGTTCTCTAAGCTACCGAAACCAACACTTTTCAGTGGCTAATGAGCTGTTTGAAAGTCTCGCCGAAGCCACCGAAAGTGCTTTTACCAAATAATCAATTAGGATAGCTTTCAGTGGTTAAACCTAATCCTGTGTTAAACTATTAGCCACTGAAACAAATCTTTTCGATGGCTAATGAGCTGTTTAAAAACTCGCTTAAGCCACCAAAAGCTAAAAATTTCAATTTTCTCAAATATAGAAAAACCAAAGACCCTCAATTTGTTAGTCATCATTAAATCTTTCATTACAAGACTTGAATTATTCATCCTGTCAAAATAAATTTATTTTGGGAGATAACATCTGGCTCCTATTTGGGGATGGGAACCTTCCTGTGAGGTCCCAAGAACCCCAGACCAAAATTCCTTTCCTTGAAAACAACTAAAAACTGAACACTATCATTTACTGTTCCATTAGGCATGGAGTTTCTTCTGTAAGCAAAAAAAACCTACTAACTAATAATTTACAATAACAAGGCCTTAGAGCCTCAGATAAAATAGAGTTTCAGAAATTGCCCATTCACTGGGCCATCAAACACCTCCTCCCCTTCCAGATTCTGCATTTTGAAGGTGTTGTTGTTATGTATCTGAGCTATCACAAAAGGGCCAATCCACAAAGAGTCAAAATTTTCATGTTTTCCCTTGTCCTTCCTGAAAGTATCCCACTTGAGGACCCAATCTCCAACCTGTAAGCTATCCACTTTTTCCCTTTTGTCAAACATGACCTTGATCTTCTATTGATGGGATTCTAATTTTCCTATCACTTATTCCCTAACTTGCTACAACTCCACCAAATCCATCATCCTCCTTACCATATCATTTGGTTCATCTTCCTCCTCCTGAAAGAATTTTGCCACTGGCAGAATTAGCTGAATGGGAAAAATGGCCTCAGTACCATAAACTAATTTGAAGGGAGAAGTCCCTATAGATCTCTTGTCTATTACCCTATCATCCCATAAAGCAAACTTTAGCTTAGAATCCCAACTTTTCTAATTTGTCTCCAATAGTTTTATGATGATCCTGACTAGGCTTTTGTTGGATGACTCAGCCAGGTGAGGATAATAAGATGTGGAATGCACCAGCTGAATGCCCATTGAATCACACATATTAACCAATGCACTGGCTTTGAAATCTGGTGCATTATCAGTCACTAACCTTACTGGGCAGCCAAACCTGATAAAGATATTCTCATATAAAAACTTCATGATGACCTAATGAGTTACATTCCTAGTGGGTACTGCTTCTATCCACTTGGTAAAGTAGTCTATGGCTACTAGGATACATTTATTCTTCCCACTGGATGAGGGATTTATTTCACCTATGAAATCTAGGCCCCATTGCTAGAAAGGCCCATTCACTACAATAATCCTAAGGGGCAAGGATCTAAGCTGCTGCTTCCCTATAAATCTTTGGCACTGGACACAGGCCCTCACAAAAGCACACACATCAGCAAAAAGGACTGGCCAATAGTATCCTACCCTCAGAATGTTGTGGGTTGTGGTCTTCCAGTAATGATGGCCTCCACATGTGCTGGAATGAAAGTGATGCATGACTTGAACTGATTCGTCTTTATCTAGACACCTCAACAAAATCCCAGAAAGATCTTTCCAATACAGCAGTTTATCAACTATACAAAATTTAATAGACTTTAGTTTAAGAGCTCGTGCTTTATTTGGAGTGAGACCAGGAGGAACTTCTAATTTTTGCAGAAAATGAATAATACTTGAGTACCACTCACATGAAGACAAGTTTTCAGCCACTTGTTGATTGTCATTCTGATCTTGAACTACTTCTGCTGCTACTACAATTTGCAATTTTACTTAATTGACACAAGTGAAGTTTATCCCCATTAGTTCACAGTTTTGTTTAGCCATGAGTTTGGCCAGACCTTGGCCTCTTACTAGTTTAGTGGGCTTTGCCTCTATGTCAAATTCAATAAGCTTGGCAATCCATTTATCTCTCTTTCCATCCATGTCAGGCTGATTCAAAACATCCTTCATAGTAGCTGAAGGGACATAGGCAAGGAATTTTGCATGTAGAATGTAAATCATGAAGGTTTTCAATGACTTGATAAGAGCATAAGCCTGTTTCTCAATGGGATCATACTTCAGTTCAACATCCCTCAATGTCTTGCTAAAAAATGCAATTGGATGATCGAGACCTTCATCATCTTTTTGTAATAGCACAAATTCCACTATGTCATAGGATGCAAAGGAGAAGATATAAAAACTCTTGGTTTAGTCCAGACTAATCACGGTTGGGGCTTCCATGATATCCTTCTTAATGTCTTCGAAAGAGCTTCTTTCCTGGTTAGTCCATTTGATTTCTGCATCCTTTTTCAACATATATGTTATGTGCTTTACCAGCTCAGAAAAGTTAGGGATGAACCTCCTGACAAAATTAATCTTACCCAAAAAGGACTGAATATCCCTTTTTGACCTAGGTATGGACAGCTTCTAGATTGCTTCAACCCTTACTGAAACAATCTTCACACCTTCAACTGAGACTATGTGACCTAGGAGTTTCCCTTCACTGAGTGCAAATTGGGACTTCCTAGGGTTGAGTGATATCCCAAACCTCCCGTATTTCAGAAATACCCTCCTCAAGTGCTACAAATGTTCATGATGGCTATGAGAGTAAACAATGAGGTCATCCAGGTAAATAACAACAAATTTATCTTTCAATCCTACAAAATCTAGGTCCATGGCTCTCTGAAAATTGGCCCCAACATTCATCAGTCCAAATGGAATTTTGGCATACGTAAAGTTCCCTAGGGAGTGGTAAAAGTAGTCTTCTCTTGGTCATCAAGGTGCAAAACAACTTGGTTGTATCCAGAGAAACCATCTAGAAATGACATGACACTAGCCCCTGAGACTCTTTGCAACAGGTGTTCAATCTTGGGTAGTGGATATTTGTCTTTTTTGGAGCACTTGTTTAGATTTCTAAAATCCACACATAACCTAATCTTCTNCACTAAGTTTGCAATCCACTTGGAATACCTGAGGGGAATTATGATTTTGGCTTTGAGGAGCTTATGGATTTCTTTTTCAATTACAGGTAGTAGGAGAGGATGGATGGATCTCAACTTATGTTTGAAAGGGATGGTGTCCTTCTCCAAAGGAATCCTGTGTTGGATGATATTGGTGTCATAGGTTTTCAGGTAAATGTACTCCCAAGTAAAGATATCAACAAATTCTTTTATCAGGCCACAAAATTTGGATCTCTGATCAGTAGTCAACTTAGTGGACAAATTTATAAGTTTTGGATGGCTTTATCTACCTATGTTTTGCTCTTGGACAGTAGGGTCTTGCTCCTTTTTGGTAGGCTTGAGAGGGATATCATTATGATCAAAAATCTCTTCCAGGGGTACCAGACCCTGAGGTATATAATTGCTGGGTAATTGAACAATATTCTAATCAGCTACTTTATATTTCAACTTGAGCTGTTGGGATTCTTCCATGTTTAGTTTTTCCTAATATATATGCATATCAGAGAATTCATCTACTAGCTGAAGGAATTTACTAAGCTCTTCATCATTCTCAAACACCTTCCAAAATTTTACATTATCTGGTAGGCAAGGTCTGTGCTTGACCTGAATATCATAGCTGAGCCTAGGAGGTAAAGGAGGAAAAAACAGACTTACAGAGACATCCAGGGAATCAACCAGGTGATTCATATCCCTAGGTATATATGATAGTTCAAAAAACATAAAGGAGTCTCTGATTTTCCATACCTCGTCCCTGTAAGCCTTTAGTCTGACATTTTTTGCTTGAAAGGTGTTGTTGACCTACTGTATAATAAGGTATGCATCTCCAAATATTTTCATGCACATGACCCCCATTTCCTTTGTATCTTTCACTCCTAACAACAAGGCTTCATATTCTGCTATATTGTTAGTGGTTTTAAAATCAAGCTTATAAGACAAATGAATATTCTCTTTGGATGGAGAGATCAATACTACACCTATGCCTGCTAAGTTTTGAGTTCTAGCCCCATGAAAATACATGTTCTAGAATGATGTGGTCACTTCTTCAGGCTGCTCAAAGGTGGGCTTAGTAACTGGACTGGTGTTTGCTGAGAATCATCTATTTGCAGAATGCATGACCCAAAATATGTGTCTACTGCATAGATGGGGTGGTTCACTAAATTATTTCATTGCTTATGATGTAGGCAAGCTGATTCTCTCTATAAACCCTCTTGGTCTCCCCTCCAAACATTGGGATTGTAGCATATGTAAGTTCCATCTGAAGGGTGCCACCTAGCCTTTTACTCCAAGATCGAGAAAGTAAGAGACCAAATTTAGGAGGGATATCAGCCACTACAATGTTCATCACGATGGTTTTTGAGGGTAGCTGAGATAGGTTTACAACAAGGTCTTTGATGAGGCCCAAGTACTTGAACCTTCTAGAGTCAAAGGAGAACAGATCATGGTAGGGTTTTGTAATGCTGAGACCAAGCTCATCCATCACAGCTTTTGGCATTAGGTTATGGGAAGCTCCTGAGTCCAGTAGATAGTTATGAAGGACTTTATCTTCGATATTCAAGGATATGTAGAAAGGTGGGAAATAATCCTTTAGCTCTTCAATCATAGGGCCTAGGGTTACAATAGGTTTATCATATTTCATATTGACAAAGTCAGTATCAATATGTATCTTTGGCTGAAGACAATTTAGTATGGAAGATTTGAATGCATCATTTTTCATTAGCTCTATTAATGCGAAAGGGATCTTCAATTTCTGAATCTTTGACTCAAGATTGAAAGAATAATGCATTCTATCAGGAAACCTTACCTCTTGTACTAGAGATTTGAGTTGGACAGGATCGGGGTTTGATGAATGTACTGGTTTTTGCAATGGTTTGGGAATGACAACCATTTTCTTTGGTAAAATAGTAACATTTTTAGTTGGTGCAGTAGGCTGCTTTGCAGGAACAACATTCTTCTTAGGGGGAGAAACCAGCCTGGACCTCAGATTATACCCTCCTTGACCATCTTCCTGATATATTGCTTCTTCACTGAATTGCTCATCAATTAGGGCTTCCTCATATTCTGCCTATGTTAGAAAAGAATAGTCAACTTCATCCTCCATGCAGTGGATGTTGTCTTCAGCCTCTCCTTCTTCCTGAATGAACTCTGGTTCTTCTTCTAGTACAACATTATGAAAAGGAGCTCTGATTCTCTGATCTTCCACTTAATTCCTTTCCCTTCTGAGGATCTGAACTCGGGGGTTTCCTCTTCTATAAGGGACAAAATTTGGGTTTTAGGGAACAAAATCACTTAGCCCTTTATCCCTCATAGGTATCTGCCCTCGGTCCTTTAGCTTAGACATTTCAGCAATCAAATTATCTAACATTTTGGCCATTTTGTCAATCTCGTTCTTTGATGAAGAAGCCCCAAGAGGGTCTGCGGGCTGTTTCTTCCTATCTATCTTTCCTTTGACCTTCTGAGATGCCACAATGTTAGATTCTACCTCTGGGGAAGCAACTTGCATGAGTGATAGAGAGGCAGAACTCCTCTCTTTGAGAAGCAGGAAGAAATCAGAGTCAAAGGAATTTGAATAAGTGATTCTGGTTGAGGTATCGGCGGGCTTGAGCTCAGTGGGGATCTTATTGTACATATTGTTAAACCTCTTGGTGAAGTTGGAGATAGACTCCCCATTCTCTATTTTCAAGTTGCTAAACTCGGTGATATAATAGAGGTGGTATCTCCTCTCTCTCCAATGCTTTAGAAAGATGTCATCTAGGGATTCAATTCCTACTACTAATCCAGTAGGAAGTTCTTTGAACCATTTCCTAGCATGACCATCTAGACTTTACACAAAAAACCTAGTCCAGACATCTTCCTATTCTATATTTATGTTCTGAGCATAACTGTAGAATGCCTCTAGATTTTCTTCAACTATGAAATCTCCCTCTCCTGTAAATTTAGGCATGTATTTGAAATAGTCTCTAGTATGCATGGCCGAGAGGGGGTTAGGAAAATTCAGGGGGGCATACCTAGCTACCAAGATTCTTTCCATTTTGGTCAGAAGGGCAGCCATATTGGAAATGGGTATGGAAAGGGTGGAGGAAGGTACTAATGATGCAAGTGGTGGTTGAAAGGGTGATGGCAGTAAACCTATCCCAGTGGAGTCACCAGGGATTGGATCTTCAGAAGTAGCAGTGCTTGAAGATGCCCAAACCCTAAAATTTTCTGATGTATTTATAAATTCTTGAGAATTAAATGTTTCAGTAGAAGAAATAATAGCAGGAATATTTCTTGAAATACCTGATGTAGCTTCCTTTGCAGCACTATTGGTCTACCTTAGTGAAGCCCAAACTCTTCTTAGAATCTCTTATGGATCTAAAACAGGTGTTGCTGGTAGCCCTTGAGGGTTTTATCTGGTACTTGGTCTTCTTGAAGCCACCTTATTTTGATGGAGTCTCCAGATAGATGATTACAACCAGAATAGTGTCCAAACTTTGTCTACATCAAAGCAAGATCTATGTCATCTCAAAGGGAAGCTAAGCTTCAGTCTCCTCTCCCCGACAATGGCGCCAATTTGTTATCACTCCAGGAAACTCCTCTAGGTTGTAGCTCGAGGATGCTTGGTAACTTAAATGTTTTTATGATTTTCTAAGTGGATCAAGTTAGGTAACCTATAGGACCTCACACTCTCAAGACATGCATGAAACTCAATCAAGGATAAGGCTTCTAACTACCACTGTTCAGAGGTTTGATAATATCGTGCACAGATGGAGAACTTATCATGCTGGTAGATTCATACATAAAAAAGATATATATAGATGGCTGATCATAACAAGTAAAGTACTTATAATTCAAATCATCAATATGCCAATAAGATGACATCTATCAGACATCAATTAACTTGAATAGACTTGAATAACACATTCAAGCATAAGCACAGAATAGATAGAAAATGGAAGCTGAACATATGATAGCAAAAGAGCTTATAGTAGGTCATGAGCAATATGAGAAGCTTGACAATAGTAATGGTCTACAAGTCCCCGAATTTGAACCTTTTCAATAACATAAGTCTTAGCCTTTACAAAAATATTCAGATCCTGCAAAATTGGATCTGATTTACTAAAAATAAACAAAATAATTGTTTTTGCATAATTAGGTCAAAAAACCTAATTTAACTACTAGTCTATCTAACTGTAGAACTCGTTCACTATTTCAACCTTCTGATAACTAAAGTGAGTACTGGGAATAAATTGTCACTGGTCCTTTGGTAGATAATTCACTGTTTTACTTAGACAGTTTAGTGTTGGTGACCCTTTCTTCCTTTATGTCATTGTAAAACTAAAGCATACCTTCCATGATGTTGTTCTTCAGCGCCCTTCATCTTTATATTTCATGCCTGAGCTATTCATGTTTTCCCAAAACTGGTCCTTCATGCCAAAATTCGATCATGTGCCTCTTTTAGCTTTCGATGGTTAAGAGGTCAAAATATCAGAATTGTTAGCTACCGAAAGCATTGCTTTCGGTGGCTAATGAGCTCCCTCGGCGTCCGCCTAAGCCACCAAAAGCCCTGTTCTGCAAAAATTCTTATGCAACCTCCAAAATTATTCTTTCAATTATTTTTGCTTATCTTTTTATTCAGCAGGCTCCATGTTAGGAAGGTTAGCAGCAGCCTGGCTTGATTCTATAGGCTGAAGCCTCACTGTAGCTTTGGCTAGGGTTTCCAATATGAGGTGAGTGCTAGGGTTTGGCTTGACATCCTTCATCTGTAGCCTCTGAAGCCTGATCATTCTGTATAGCCTTGTGTTGTCCTTCAAGTATCTTTTGTTTAGTATTTTTAGGAATATATACCTTTCTCTCATCTCTAGGTAAGAATTGTGCAGCTGCTTATTCCCCTCAGTCAATGTAGCATTGTTTTCTTTATCTCTCTTTCTAAAATTTCCATTTCATACACTTGCCTCAGCAACTGATTTATCCTTTGTGTCTTGGGCTTGCTAGAGGAATCCTTCTTTGTTGGTTCATCTTGCTCTTTTGGTGTAGGTGATGGGAGTTCTTCAATATCTGCTACAACTTACATTGCTAGGTCAACACCTTCCTCTCTTTCCTCTTCTGAATCTGAGTAGGGCAGGTTCAAAATGTTCCCACTATGTGTTGTGACTTCCTAGCCCTTTTCATTGAAATATAGGTTTCTTTTGACCTGCTTGTCTTTAGAAGAGGAAGGAGGTTGTTCTGCCGTTGTTGGGTATATAGCCCTTCTCTTCCTTTTCCCCCTCCTTGGGGTGCTAGAATTTTTTAAAGGAGACTTCCCCTTTTCTTCTGGCTATAGGCCTATTTCAAAGCCATTCCAAAACAAGAAATATACCCATGCCATATTTATCCTCTTCAAAAATTCTTGGATCAAGGGTTGGATAAGACCATGTTGAGAAAATCTTCTAGCAAGCTTGGTTGGCTGAGCCTTCACCTGGTGTGCCATTTTTGCCAGGCTCCTATGTAAGTAGAAAGGTAAATTCAGTGGGATTTTCCCTATGCATGGTTCATCAATTTGAAATGGTAAATCATGGCCCTGTTGTATATTCCTTCACAAGTTATATAGACTACAATGGCCTTCAGTAATTGCTGCCACCTTTCTTCTAGCCAGGAGGATGGGGCACTTTTCTTCCACACCACCGTTCTATTTTCAGGCTTCAGATAATATCTGAACTCTACATACTTTGTAATGGTGTTTTTAAACCACTTCTCCCTAGTGCTAGGGAGTTCAGTCACTTCAGAAAATAGGGTTTCATCTATCATAAATTCTTCCTTACCTATGATTTCCTTGGAGCCATCGAAAGAGAGATCAAATGCCTCAGCCACCTGCTAGTGTGAACCTTGAGTTTTCTCACAAAACTTATAGAATCCGACATCTTTGAAGAATTGATAGACTTCTAGATGTGCCTCTAGGTAGTTGATGTCTCCAAACTCTTGCCTAAGAGTAGGCCCTCCCTTCTTCATTTGCTAAATGTACTCCCTAGTGCCTGCAAAAAACTTCAATTCAAGTTCCGTGGAAGAGTGTTTTAGCAGGCTGACTCTCAAAGATGGTTTCTGGTGGTGAGGATTCCTATAATCAAAGGTGGAGTGTACTGGAGGATTGGGCACTAATAATGAGGGTTTTAACTGCATGAGAAATGATTATGTGAGAGGACGATGGCTTTTGTTGATATTTTCAAGACCCCTTGCCTAGAAATCATGTTTAATGCAAACTGGATACCTAGTGGAGATCTTCTGCAGTTATTTGGACAAATAGAGGGAAGAGTAGGGTTTCAAATCACATCGGTTCTCATTAGATTATCAATGATATCCTCAATCATTTACTTACAACTTGCTGCAGTTTTCCTATCTTTTCAGGGGTTTATCGTGCCCTCTTATGATCGCTGCAGTGACGACGAGCCTTGATTTGATAGATTTTTAACTGTTTCTTCTTTTGGCCTTTTTAGTGGCTAAGGGCCCCCAGGAAATTTTCTGCTAGCTGCCAAAAACAAGGCTTTTGGTGGCTAATGAAACGCTGACCTATTTTCCTGAGCGACCGAAACCTTATTTCCAAATGGCACTATAAAATTGGCTTTCGACGGATTGTGGTCTCTCTGGCTATCTTCTTTTAACCGCTGAAAGACAAGTCTTTCCATGGCTAATGAACCATAAAACCTAAGCCACCAAAAACAATTTTTCCCCAACGCCTTTCACTTTATTTCAGTGGTTAACGCCCTCCTTTAATCATTCGCTAAGCTTTTGAAACAGACACTTTTCGGTGGCTAATGAGTTGTTTGAAAGTCTCTCCTAAGCCACCGAAAGTGCTTTTACCAAATAATTGATTGGGCCAACTTTTAGTGGTTAACCCTGATCTTGCGTTAAATTGTTAGTTGTCGAAACAAATCTTTTCAGTGGCTAATGAGCTATTAAAAAACCCACCTAAGCCACCGAAAGCTAAAACTTTCATTTTTCTCAAATATAGAAAAACCAGAGACCCTCAATTTGTTAGTCATCTTTAAATCTTTCATAACATGACTCAAATTATTCATCCTATCAAAATAAATTTATTTTTGGAGATAACACTCTCGAGGTTCTCCTCTAGATCCCCTATCACATCATCGCCCTATGGAATAAAATGAGCTCTGGCTCGCCTGTCCAGCGGTGAGGATCCCCCAGGTCGTGCTGCTCCGACATCTACATGAAAACATTTAAGTCTCTTTACTACACATAAAAAATATAAAACATCAAGACATAAAAAGACAATTTCCATTTTAGGGATTTTGTTTCTTACCGATGTTTCCCCACTGTGCACTAGGTAGAAGTGGTAGGTTAGGGTCACCCTTGAAGTCGGTACCCGAGTATGCATAGTCCTCAACCATGAGGAGCTGGTCTCTTAGCCATCAGAAAAATGGGTCTCTGAACTTCACCTTGCCTCTACCCGCCCTTGTGTCGGCCATGATCTGGACCCACCTCAGCATGTGAGGGTCTCTTTCCCTCAACTCTGTGAATACCACCTGGGGTCTCAGCTGGGGGACCCATTAAAAAACAAAACACGCTAGAATGGATCCAAAACTAAACTGCTTCAGCTCCCCCTGTCGACACTTGGTCAGTTGATCTTTGAAAACCGGAAGTAGAGGCTCCGCCTAGTTGAAGACAGTGGGCGCCATGGCCTTGGTAGCATATAGCATATGTGCTCTAGATTCTTGATGTACCCCTTGGCTCCCCACCACTCTCTGCATGGTAAATAAAATTGTGTGAAGAGGGCCATCCACCATTGCTTTTATGGGAATTTTCTTCCCTAATGTTCTCGTTCCAGGAATACAATGGCAAATTATCAGTTCCTGGGTGGTGATGTTCCCTCCATGGGAACCAGTCAAATATATGGGAGCACCTCATCTGGATAGGCCTGTCAAGAAGTAGATATCTTCTTTTTCAATTGTCAATACATGAGAACCCACCTCAAAATACTGTTGCTTCGAATTCTACATACGAATAATATGCTCTAATAAGCGCTCATGTGACACCATGCTGGGTGTGCAAAAAAACTTTAGAAGACCACAGTCTCTCAACGCGGCTATACAACCCACATTTCATTGGGCAAATGCATCATCATTGTCATGTTGCCTCTCTTTCCAAATAACCATTTTTGACTAAGTAAAACCTGCCAAAAACCATCACAAGGCCAATTAGAAACACTATCAACCATTTGAATCATAAAAAATTAGCTAGTTTTCCTTGTACACATATTTTTATTTACCCACAGCCGGCACCACCTGAGTCCCATTGAGGATAGGCGGTGGCACCGCCGATGTGAAGTGTTTTAGGCGTGGTTCTAGCAGGGTACCGCTTATCCCGCAAGGGATAAGAGCGGTACCCACATTCATGGTTTTAGGGCTCGCTCAAATAGCCCAAAACACCCCCAAAAATAAAAATGAAAGCATGAAATGAAAGAACAAGGTTCAAGCTTTTACCTGGAACTGACAGTTCCTAAATCCGACGATAGATGCTCCCAGAATCACCAACTGTAAATATGACCAGGAAACTTCTCCAAAGGCTCTCCACTATTGGTAAATGGTAAAATGTTTTGTTTTTTACTATTTACGTAACTTTTATAAACATTCTAGGTTTTGGCATGTCATAGTTTTTAAAATCTATCAGTCATGATCCTTTAATGTCATTTATTGGAAAGTTTAACAGTTGTTTTTTAAGTCGTTGTAGGATAAAGAGCGGTAGCAGTAAAAGTTTTGGGAGTTTGTTTTGGACTTTTTTGTACTACCATAAAATGGAAAAAGTCTTTGAGAATTTATTGCGACACTTTGGTCATTCTCTCCAAACTTAGCATCAAAGGTCTGAGTCCTTTTCTGATTATTTTCAGACTCGTAAAATCCCTCATCATGAAAATAGACCTAGTGGAGTCTTCTTTAAACTCTTTTCGGGCTCCTTAAATATGAAAAGATTTTCGAGTGATCTTGTCTTCTTCACGCTCATTAAAGCAGTTGAAGATTCATTCATCTGACGGTCGGTTATCACTTTTTTGGTTCAGATGAACTATTTACGAAAAAGGACCTTATAGAGTCTTCTTCCGTGGTCGTTCAGACTCTAAACATGAATGATATTGAGTTAAATTTCATTGGACTCGTTAAATTAAACATTGAGAGAACCTCTTTTGGGAATGAACCCCTCCTCTCTTAGGTTCGTAGAAGCTATGAGTTTGGACTTGTCTTCAGATGAGCTACAATGAGTGTTTTTTACCCTTTTTGAACTTGTAAAAATTAAAAGAGGCACTCATCAACCATGATGGGGAAATTAAGGGAAGGGAATCATTATGCAAATAAATGGAAGTTTGTCGTTACCTTTGAACATGGAACTTGTCTGCATATCATTTCATTCAATTAGGTATTCAACTGATTTCCATGATGATCCACTTTCATGAGTCATGCCACTCATTTGAGTCTTTCAAAAGAATTCATTTTCCACTGTCGCACTGTGTGTTTTTCTGGTCTAGTCATGCTGCCAAGTATTTTTTCGTGCCACCTGATGTTCAAAGGGAAGTTGAAAAAGTTTACCTCTAAAGTCAAAACAATCTCTGTGCCAGTACTTTTGAGTCAGTCTTATGGTTACCTCATTCACATCATTCTAGAACTTTGTTCCAAGTTTCGTGTCATCGATGTGGGATTCACCATGGCCCTCCTTCGACGAGACTATTCCTGTCGACATCAGCTCATCATCTGGGAAATAGTCTTAGAAAAAAAAATAGTACCTTGAGATCTGTATTCTTCAATGATATATTCTCTCANTGATCGATAGAATCGACTGGGTGTTCAACATCAAGACATCTATTCACACTCAGTAGATTGTACTAGGGTACCTTGGGAATCATTGACATCAATGGTGATATCCCTCGCACTTGTTAATAGTTCACATCATTGGCCAATAATCAAGTGGTTTCTACCATGTTCGACTTCAGAACATTGTAATCACATGGATAGAATTGTACTTTGTGAAAAATGAGACGAAGACCCTTGGTACTTGTTTAGCACTCACTGCTTTCTCCAGGTTGCGATGGAGTTTTGTATATCAAGCATGGATCCACATTTGTATGGTTATGGCTATGCTCAAATTTGTGTCTATATGACATAGATCTACATTGTATGTCTGGTAGCTTTGCCCAATTTTGAGTCCTCTATCACATGGATATACACTGTATTCTAGTAGCCATGGTTGTTTTTTCCTCTCATGGATCTGCCTTATATTAGTCTGTAGCCATGAGTTGGTTACATTTGTCTATGAGTCAATAGTATTGGTGTATTGTAGATGCCTTTGATGACACTCTCCAATCAAGCCGACTCTTACCTCGAAGTGAAAACTTGTTCTGTCAAAGCTCTCGCTTATCATATCCCTCTAAGCCTCATGCTTTGGGGGGCAGTCTGTTATACCCAAATCTTGTCACCAACATGTGATGAGATCCTTAACACCTATGTTTTCCCTAAATCCCAAATTTGGAGTGGAAAAATACTTTGGATGTCAATTCTACATAAAAAAATCCTAGCACTACTTTTTCCCTTTAGCTGATGAGAGGTACCTTGTTCAGCACCGCCTGAGTCCTGTTATAGAAAAGCGGTGCCACCGTGTATGTGCTTTTCTCTTGGAGTGGTTCTTACCCTTCATCGCTCTGTCATAAAGGAACATAAGCGGTGCCCTTGGTAAAAATGGAAAAAAATAGGATTCTTGAGGTTTCTAGAACATGAGCTTCGTGTCATCCCTTATCCCTATCAATCTGGGTTGGTTGGAGTCGAGATCCCTCTTGGTAGGATCTTATGGCCACCTCACCCACAATTATCTCAAATATCCCTATCCATTGAGCCTTATAACTACAAGCTCATGTACCATAGTTGAGAGGGAGAACTGAATGGTAATGCTATGCTATTGAATTGAATATCTAGCCCAATCCATTGGAGAGCACAAGAGAGAAAGTTGGAGCTATCAGGGTTGAGGTGTTTGTCTTATGGAGGAGTTTGTCAACACTAAAGAAATGGTTGTAAGCTTCTTCATTGATTTCTTAATGTAAATCTGATTTTCATCCCACATATCTGTTGTAATGATCTCACATGTATATGTTATTGGATTCCTTAATCACTAGTATGGATGTGTGAATAATGTTCTGGTAGCTTTGATGCTCTTGTTTGTTTGACATGTTCTGCAGGTACACAGGTTCACCATCAAAGCATTATTCTAGGTGTTTACAACATTCAGGGAAGGTCTTCATCCTTTTTCATTCACTTATTTGTTCTGGAATTGAACAATTCAGACCAGAGGAACAACTTCTGTCTACAGAAGGTGCAATATTCTTGACAACATTGTCTTACTCCCCTGAGTGGCGAAAGGTGTTTTCGCGGTTGCCTCCTCTTTTACAGAGTGAGTGGAGCTTGTTTTGGTTGTGTTTACATTGTGGACTACTGTGAGGTGCATCCTTGTTTTGGTCTGAAATACTTAGGAGTGGAAGAGGCCCATAATTTGTTGATAAACCTAGTGAAGAGAGGAACCTCATAGACAAATCAAGAGGAGTTGGCAGATCCTTTATGCACACCTAGAAGAGCACTAGAAGGGAAGGTATGACCCGAGGGAACTATGTAGCAGTGAAGGAAATAATTCCTTGTGTTGGGTGTGTAGGTATCATGGGATGCCAAGCTAGATAGATCTGGAGTAGGTGTCCATAGCTCTAGGGTTGAGATCACTAACTCAACAATTCCACCTTTCCATTTCCTTAACAACCTGAGACACCCAACTGTTGGTTGGTTTGGTTGATTTGTGGTGAGAATTTGACCAGGTGTGAGTCATTGCCTTTATAGATTGTGAAACCCATTTGGATATTGGATTGGCCGTGTCTTGTTGTGCATGTTGTCCATGTGTGTAATCCTTGGATGGATAGTATGAGAAACCCAACTTTAGGTTGGTTTGACTGTGTTTTGATGTGTGCTGGATATGTGTGAGCCTATTGGTTCCCTAGTTTCTTGTGAAAATCATGCCTAGATTGGGGGTGGAAGTTGAAGAAAACAAAGACTTTTAAACCCACACGATTCACATTTTAACCCACAATGATTACTCAGTTGAATAATCAACCAATAGAAAATAATTCCATATTGGAAATGTAAAAATATTAAAGATGAATGATGATTACAATGGTTGATAACCTGCCTATTAAATAGGGCTTGGGAATTGTGAATGAAAGGTCATGTCCTTTCATCTTAATTATGTTTATTATTAATTATTTAATTATTATATTTATTTTATGTTCGTTACATTGCCTTCCCCTTAAGGGAATATTTGTCCTCAAAGATGTATTTGACATCAATGTTTGATTTATTTTGATCTGTCATCTTGGAATTATTTCCCTTTTGTATTTTCAACATTTGAGGAGATGAGCCGATACGAATTACGAATTCCCCAGGAGAATTGTCGCATCGTATCTGCTATGGTCCATCCCAGATCTATTTTTATCGGAGCTCTGAGATCTTTTTGTGGGACAATTCGTCTCAATTGTTGCTTAGTATGTTGATATTTTTGCATGTCCACATAAGTCTTCTGTTAAATCCATTTTGACCCTGTCATTGGTCAAAATGACGATTATAATTAGGATGTCTATAAGGTGTAGGTGTTGTTTGTTCTTCTTTTGCTCTGATACCACTTGAAGCATACAAAGAATTCTAAGCCCACATGATTCGCATTTTAACCCACAATGATTACTCAGTTGAATAATAAACCAATGGAAAATAATTCCATATTGGAAATATAAAAATATTAAAGATGGATGATGATTACAATGGTTGATAATCCGCCTATTAAATAGGGCTTGGGAATTGTGAATTAAAGGTCATGTCCTTTCATCTTAATTATGTTTATTATTAATTATTTAATTATTATATTTATTTTATGTTCGTTACAGTAGTGTGTTGAGATATTAATGAACACACTGGCCTATGGTTGGGTGGAACGTTGTAGTGACATAGCTAGTTTTGGGACATCTTAATCATCAAGATAAGTATATCTGTTATGCTTGTTTATACCATGTATTTTCTTATGATTTATTATGATCATGTTGAATGCTTATTGATGGTTAAATAGAAGTTTAATTCTGTTATTTTTTCCTACATTTTACTTCTGTATATGCCTCGTGTTTTTGCAATGCATTTTCCTAAGTTCATCTAGGATAAAATCCCGTTACAGAGTCAGGAGACAACTGACTTAGTGTTTACGCCCCTTGGAATCCACCTGAGGTAGGTAGAAGGAAGAATCTAGAAAAGAGAAAGTTGAACAGTGCAAAATTATTGTGTTTCCACACCCCACAATCCTCCTGCAGAAGGCAAAAAGGGCATTTGAAAACAAAGTAGAAAGTGTGTTCTCTGATTTACGAAGTCTAAGGTCGGAAAGTGGAAGTCGGAAGTGTAGAAAAAGGCTAAGGTCATTTGTTATGTTTCTGATTTCTGAGTTTTGCAGTGGAAGGTGGAAGTGCGGAAGTCAGAAGGTGAAAAGTGGATAAAGGATTCCACCATTTGTTATGTTTCACGTTTTCAAGTTTTGAGGTTAGAAGGGTGGGAGCAGAAGTGTAGGAGGAAGAGCCATCAAGTATTTCTGTTGAGCTTTATGTTTTCAACTTTGGATTTCCGAGGCCAGAAAGGCAGAAAGCAGAAGTGCGAAAGGTGGAAGTTAGAACCATGGTTGAATAACTCCATTGAATGCTATGTTTCCGACTTCTGAGTTTCATGGTTGGGAAGTAGAAGTGCACAAGGCAGAAGGAGGAAGAGTCGTTAAGTGTTTTCACCACACATTAAGTTTCTGATTCCCTATTTTTGAGGTTAAAAGGGAGGAAAGCAAAAGTGCGGAAGGAGAAAGAGTGGTTAAATGTTTCCATCACACATTAAGTTTCCGATTCCCAATTTCCGAGGTGAGAAGGGCGAAAAGCGAAAGTGTGGAAGGGAGAAGGTGGAAGAGTGTTTAATGTTTTTGTCACACATTATGTTTTCGATTTAAAATTTCTGAGTTCAGAAGGGTGGAAAGAGGAAGTACGGAAGGCGTAAGAGTGGTTAAATGTTTCCATTGCACATTATGTTTCGGATTCCTAGATTCTGAGGTTGGAAGGGGGGAAAGGGAAAGTGTGGAAGGAAAAAGGTGGAAGAGTGGTCCAATGTTTCCATCGCACATTATGTTTCTGATTTCCGACTTCCAAGGTTGGAATGACGAAAAGTGGAAGTGTAGAAGGAAGAGTGCAGAAAGGACAGGTTCAGTGCAGAAAAAGTGTTTTTGGTCGCATAAGGGATATGTCAAGGGTAGAATGACTATTACAATGGTTCCTAAGAACCATATTGAATGTTGAAGAGGGTGTTAACACCCATACCATGTGTTTCGAAAGGAGAACAAGGGTTTTTGAAGAAAAACTTTTAATTTATCCACATTATGGGGTATGGGGATGTTACATCAGATGAGAGATTAAAGATCTTAATTATTCCAAACATATATTCATAACAAAATATATATGCGAATCAATCACTTTAATCATTCACCGTTGCTAAGAAAAATGCACCTCTTGTGGATAAGAGCTGTTCCTCTAGTCTGAATGGTTGAGATCTAGAACAAATGAGTTACAACAGAGTTGGAAGACTTCCCCTAGAAGTTGTGGAGATATAGAATGAGTCCCTTTGATGGAGTGGTATAGCTGTTTCCTATGGTGATGGATCTTCAAAGACGTACCTGCATAATCACATGAAACAAGCAAACAAGATAAAAAAGCACCAGAATATAATCCACAAATCTATGTCAGTGACTATGCAATCCAACAGTAAAATACATGATCATAACACAACATAATTTACAGTAAAGGAACCAACTTTGCGTTAAAGATGAAGAAGAAAGCTTACAAAATTGGACTCAGTGTTGTGATGCTCCTTCACATGCGAATGCCTTGTCCCCAAAAGCTCCAACTTTCTTCTCCTATGCTCACCCTACTGTTTTAGGACAAAATATCAATACAACAACATAAATTTTCTCTCTCTCAACCATTGGGTATGAGCCTTCTTTTATAAGCCTTGGGAGGATAGGGATGGTTGAGTAAATAGTGGGTGAGGTGGAAGGTAGATCCCAAAAGGATGGATCTCGAGTCCAAGTGGTCCTAATGAGTAGGGATGAGGGTGCCACGAATCCTTCCTTCGAGAAGCTTCGTGGAATATTCTTCTCTTTACTTTTTACCTTGGGCATCGCTTCTCCTCCACCATGATAGAGTGGTGACAGGGAAGAACCACACCTTGAACAAGAGGAAAAGGAGGTGGCACCACCCGCTATCAAGAGACGGTAGGGATTACTGAAGAAGGTAACTCCCCTTCTTTAAGGGTAGAAGCAGTGCTATAATTTTATATGCAAGATTGAAGTTCGAGCCAGTATTTTCACTTCACAACTTGGGATTCAGGGAAATAACTGATGTTTGGGACCTCATCACATGATGTTGACAAGATTTATGTGTAATAGAATGCACCCCAAGGTAAGAATTATCTTGATCGGAGATCATAATCAACTAGGAATCTACAATACATCAATACTTTTGACTCATGACCAAATGTGTCCTCATCATGGTTGTAGACCAATACAAGGCAGATCCATGAGAGACATTAACAAACATGGCTACTAGAATACAACGTAGATCCATGTGATAGAGGAATCAAACTTGGGACATAGCTACAAGACATACACTGCAGATCTATGTCAACTTAACAAAAATTTGAGCACAACCATGACCACACAAATATGGATCCATGCTAGGAATTCATACAATATAATCCATCGCAACCTGAGGAAAGCAATGAGTGCTTTTTACAGATACCCAGGGTCTTCCTCTCATATTCAAAAAAGTATGATTCTATCCATGTGATTACAATGATTTGATGTCGAACATGGTAGAAACAACTTGATTACCGGTCAATAATGTGAACCGTTAACAAGCACAAGGGAAACCACCATTCATGTCAATGATTCCCAAGGTACCCTAGTACAATCTCCTGAGTGTGAATAGATTATTTTATATCAAACACTCAACTGAGTCTATCGATCAAAGGTTAATGGTGTGAACCTATGTTGAGAGAAAGAGAATATGTCATTAAGGGATATAGATCTCAAGGTACTAAACTTGTTTCTAAGACTAATTCTCGGATGATGAGCTGATGTCGACAGGAATAGTCTCATCGAAGGAGGGCCATGATGAATCCCACCTCGACGACACAAAACTTGGAACAAAGTTTTGAAATGTGTAGATGATGTAACCATATGTAATATCCCAAATACTGATATTTTCTAAATCTATGTAAAATTTTGAAATAGCCGGGCATGAAAAACTGCCATGAAAAATTACCCTATATTATAGCTAAATTTAGGGTTAGTGTTTGAAAGATAGAATGAAAACTTACCACTGATAAGCTGACTAAAAATGATTCAAAGAGAATATGCATGCAAGATTAACTGAACTGATGAAGAAATAACCTCTTTTTCCTCCGTAATACCCCCAACAGTCTGAATCAGCTAAGGATGACGTTTTTGATGAAGTGATGGTCAGTTTCAGTTGAAAGTTAGTCGAAGTGTAGGCGTTCCTGTGCCAGAGAGGATGGAGGAAGCATGTAGGAATTTGGACCCCTCCAAATACCCTGAATAATGATGAATGCAATAGATGCGGTGACAAACCTGGATGGTTTATCTTGAAGGAGACTACAGAAGATGTTGCATTGCCAAACCCTCATTAGTTGAAGAATTCGTCCTCAACACCAACTGTCATAGCTACACACTATGCTGGTGCTCAAATATCCAAATCAATCAATAATAAACATAGGTATCTCTTTAGGCTCCCTCATTCTTCTTAAATAGATCCTTATGCGCTTTTAGGGTCCGCATGTCACTTTTAGGGTTTTTGCTTTTACTTTTGCATGCATGCAATTCTAATTTGATGTTGAATTTTAAGCCTAAAGAGGAAAGGATTCTTCTAGACTATTGCTGAATTTAGTACTGAATGTGTGTCCCGAGTTTTTCTAAGTACCAATCTACTTGATTGATGCTCATGCCCCCACACCTTTGTATTCTGCTGCTAGCTGCTCTAGGTGAGCAATCCGATGGCTGATAATCACTAAAGGTAGTAGAGTGATCCTGTCAGTGAGGATGCAAGCCACATGTAGAAGAAATATGGTGATCCATAGTCTCAGTGAATGACTTGGGTTCTCCAGCTAAATGCCCCAATCTGTACGGATGAACCTGCAAATAATCTTCTAGCATACACTGGAACACTGAATAATGATGAATGCAATAGATGCGATGATAAACCTGGATGGTTTATCTTGAAGGATACTACGGAAGATGTTGCATTACCAAACCCTCGTTAGTTGAAGACTTCACTCTCAACCCCAACTGTCGTAGCTGCAAACTGTGTTGCTGCTCAAATATCCAAATCAATCAATAATAAACATAGGTATCTCTTTAGGCTCCCTTATTCTTCTTAAATAGATCCTTATGCACTTTTAGGGTTCACATGTCACTTTTAGGGTTTTTGCTTTTACTTTTGCATGCATGAAATTCTAATTTGATGTTGACTTTTAAGCCTAAAGAGGAAAGGCTTCTTCTAGCCTACTGCTGACTTTAGTACTAAATGTGTGTCCCAAGTTGTTCTAAGTACCAAATGTCCTCATTCAATCCCCTCTTATGAAGTACCCACTCGAACCTATGGGGATAAAGTAGGTTAGTGGGTGTTTTTTTTCCTAATCGGACGAGGACATTACAGTCCTCCCCGCTTGAGATTTCTTGTCCTCAAGCAACTGCAAACTGGGATGCTGCAATACCTATTCTGCTTCCCATGTGGCATCCTTCGGAGTTAATTCTTTCCATTGGACCAAGTATTCTCTAATCACCCGGTTCTGTAGTTTTATTTCTTGAGTCTGTACGATCCGTTCTGGAATCAGTATCAATAGTCCCTCATCATCTAAGGGAGGTAAATTTGTTGATCGAGCAATGTGTTGTCCAATGGTCTTTTTTAGGTTGGACACATGGAATACATTGTGAATTTTTCTCTCCTATGGAAGTTCTAGTTCATACGCCACCTTTCCCACCTTTCTGATTATTCTGTAGGGTCCGTAGAAGTGAGGTTTTAACTTTTCCACTCCTTTATTCTTGAGTGAAAGGAGCAGAAAAGTAGGGTTGGAGCCATAAGTATACCAGATCTCCTACTTCAAAGCTCCACTCAACCCTGTGTCTGCCTGCATACAGCTTCTGCTGATTCTGGGCTATTTGTAAGTTCTCTTTTAGGATTTTAAGGATATCCTGTCTGTCCTGTATCCAATCCTTTTCCTTAGGATCCCTGCTATCTCCGAATGCTAAATCTGCATAGTCCAAGGCCTCATAGCCATATAATGACTTAAAAGGTGCCATCTTAATAGACATGTGGTAGGTAGTATTGTAGCAGTGCTCCCCTAAGTGTAGCCATTTAATCCAGGTTTGATGTTGCCTTGTTACATAGTTCCTCAGATACCCTTAAATCCACTTGTTGACAATATCGATTTGTCCATCACTCTGGGGATGGTAAATTGTGTTGGTAGCAAGCTCGGTTCCCACTAATTTGAATAGATCCTGCCAGAAGGCACCTGTGAATCTAGTGTCTTAATCACTGACAATGGTATTGGGTAACCCGTGTAACCTGAAGACCTCTCTAAAAAATAACTTAGCTACATGGGTTGTGGAGTAATCAGATGATATAGAAAAGAAATGTGCGAATTTGTTCAGTCGATCAACCACGACATATAGGAAATCTCCACCTTGGACCTTGGGCAATTATGTAATGAAGTCTATGAAGATACTTTCCCACTTCTATTCCATAATTGGTAGTGGCTGAAGCAACCCTATTGGATGGATGTGCTCAATCTTGTTCTACTGACAAATGCTACATTCCCGCACATGCCGCATAACTTACCCCTTGAAACATTCCATGAGAACCTCTCTCGGATATGCCTGTAGGTCTTCAAGAAATCCTGATGTCCTGATAGTGGAGAGTCATGTGCCGCCTGTATGATTTTATTTCTTAAAGCTGATTCTAGGATGAGTTATATCCTGCTCTTGTAATAGATGATGTCATCGACAATTATGTACCTGTCATTCTAAATCCACGCATCAAATAATTAGCAAGATAATTTATTTTTGGAGTACTCTACTAAGAGAAGAGCCCTCTAATATGTAGATATACTCATGAGAGATAATGAAGTGGGTCATCTGGATAATGCATCAACTACTATATTATTCTTACCCTTCACATAATCTATCTCGAAATCATAGGCTTGTACTTTGCTGACCCATTTTTGTTGGCTCTCATTCAATTCCTTCTACTCCAAGAAGTACTTGAGTCTGTTATGATCTGTCTTGATTTTGAACTTGCTGCCCACCAGGTACTGTCTAAATTTCATGAGAGCGTGTAAGATGGATAGCATCTCCTTGTCATATATGGAGTAGTGGCACTCATAGTTCTTCAGTTTCTGTCTCTCAAATGCAATAGGGTGATGTTTTTGCACCAATACTGCTCCTAGCCCTTCCCATAAGGCATCACATTCTACTACAAATCATTGTGAGAAGTCTAGTAATGCTAAAAATGGGCAAGAACTCATAATGACTTTCATCTCCTCAAAAGTTTTCTATGCTAATTCTTTCTAAGTGAAGGCTCCCTTTTTTGTGAGATCTGTGAGGGGTGCGGCGAATTGGGAGAACCCCTTAAAATACCCCCGATAATATGTGCAAAGGCCTAAGAAACCTCTCAATTCTGTGACTATTTTTTATGCGGGACACTCACTGATAAATTGTCTTTTCTCCATATCAGCCTGTACTCCTTTTGCACTGATTATGTGCCCTAGATACATCATTTCCTTCATGCCAAATTCACACTTGGACATTTTCGCGTAAATCGATTGTTCTTCTAGAATGCTCAATACTTCATCCAAATGTTTTAGATGTTCCTCCCATGTTTTGTTTTAAATTAAGATGTTATTAAAGAATACTAGAAAAAAATTCCGTAACTGAACTCTGAAAGTATGGTTCATGCATGGATGAAAAGTGGCTGGAGCAATGGTAAGTCCAAAAGGCATGACCAAGAATTCATAGTGACCATAGTGACAACAGAAAAGTATTTTAGAAATTTCTTGATCCCTTACTCAGATCTGATGGTGCCCCGAGGGAAGATCAATCTTTGAAAAGTATTTGGCACCCCACAGCTCGTCCATGAGTTCATCAATCCTAGGGATAGGATACCTGTTTTTTATTGTAACACCCCGATTTTGACCCCGTTTTCATTAAATGTATATGATGTATATATTGTAATTAATCGTAGTGTGGAGCTAAAGGCAAAATCCCCACCATCAATTTAGCGTTTAATGTTCCAGCGATTAAAATCGTTGCCGATGGTATATCGTGATATCCAGCACATTATAATTTTGGCATCATTTAAATATGCATTTTTAATTAAAATAAATCCCAACCAGATATGTTAATGCAACCATGATGAAAAGGGCATGATTTTCCTAAGGATAAGGAGGCAGAATTATTAAACCTTGAGCCAATGGGGAAAATACAAGTCTCATTTGTTAAACCTATTTAGTTGTCACCCACCCTTTTGACTTACTCACCTTTGCTTGTCTCAATCAGTAAACTACCAAATTAAAAAACCTCTGATGTTAGTTGGGCAGTTATTGCTGGGTAGTGGTGTGTGGTAGGACTGTTAGTCCTTTCCCACATGCACACTCCACCAGGAGACTCTTTCACCCTCACGTGGGAATTCTTCCATTGTTGCCTATTCTCACACAAAGACAGGGTTCTTATCCTCATGCACAGGTCTTGGTGTTTTTTTTTCATGCAGAGAGATGGGAGAGCGACCTCACGTGCATGATTTTGCTGTGTGTGTGACTTTTGCAGTTGGGGATTTTGCTGTGTGTATTTCTCTTCGTTGTGGGTCTGACCGCGTGAATTCACCTCCACGTGGGTTGTTTTTCCTTCCTCACGCAACTGAGATATCAATTTCCATTGGTTTCCCCACTATTTTTGGTTTTTTGTTGGTTCTTATTAAGTCGTGTTGGCCACGATAGGGCCAAGAATGACTCAGGAATTGAATTTCCCAGTCAGAGTTGTGTATTACCTAAATTGTCACCTCGGTTGTTCTGTGGTGTTTGATTTTCTTCCCCAGAGCTGTGAATTACTTGTTTTTCTATTTGTATGCAGTGGTTGGTCTTTGGACTGTGTTGGGTTGGGAATGAAGGCTTGGTATGCTTGATAAACCTGGTGTGTTTGGGAGCCACATAGACAGAGCTAGAGGGATGGATTTCTTCTCCACAACCCCTGAATAGCACTAGAAGGGAAGTCAGGGCCTGAGGGAATGTGTAGCAGAGAAGGGACTGATTCCTTGGGTTTTGTGTGTGTGGGTGTCCTAGAAGTCAGGCTAGTTCTGGTGTAGGTGTCCTTATCTCTTCAGTGAGCCCACCAGCTTAGCATTCAACCCAACTCCCTGATGGCCTGATAAACCCAACTATGTTGGCTTGGCTAATTTATGTATATTTGGATATGTGTGAGCCTGCTTAGTTCCTTATTCCTTGGGGAAACATACCTAGCTCGGGGGTGGTAGTGTTGTTGAGATATTAAGGATCACACTGGCCTATGGTTGGGTGGAACGTTGTAGTGACATAGCTGGTTGTGGGACGAATTCTTCACAAGATAAGTATTCTTAACTCTCTCATCTCTGCAAATTGTATTTTGTTGTTTAATGAAAATGATGAACATGATAAATGCTTGAATGTATGGTTTTTCTTCCACTGTATGGTAACAATGTATGCATGCTTTACTTCAAAGCATTTCAGTTTTTATGTGTGTATGTTCACGGGGCTAGTTTTGCAGATACATAAGGGTTTGGTAGCGTCCTCTTCGTCGGTCGGAGGGTCGGGGATGTTACATTGATGGTATTTTTTTGAGTGCTCAGTAATTGATGCACATTCATAGTGTACCATCCTTCTTCTTGACTAATACCACTGATGATGCAAAGGGGCTAGAACTGGGCTGAATGTATCCAAGCTCCAACAATTCTTTGATCGTCTTCTCGATCTCATCCTTGTATCTTTTGGGATGCCGATAAGGGGTGGTGATGACTTCCTGCATCCCCTCCTCTAGCTCAGTGATGTGCTCAAAGCCCCTGTCTCACGGTATACCTACTGGAAGGTCCCGAAATACCTTTTTTCGTGCTTCTGTAATAAGGCCTAAATATCATCTGGGTGTTGTGTATTGTTCTTTGGAGGTTTCCTAAAGTTGACAAAACATTATGTAACCCATTCTATGTCATCCTGTCTGAGTACTGCATCCATTCTCTGTGAAGACACTAGTTTGGGGGATAAGTGTTCATGCCCCTCAAAAATACCCATTTTCCATATGGCCCCTGGAATTCCATTTCCATTGCTTGGTAGTATGTAGTATATTTCCCTATTGAATAAATCCATTGAATGCATAATACTACATGAGTATCTGCCACATCTACTACATAAAATGAATTTGTCATCTGGTAGTTTCCTAATGTGACATTCAATATTGGAATCCAATAGTTGCACTCCATGCTAAAGTTTCAGGATACAACTACAGTAAATCCCTTGAACTTCTATGTCTGAATACCCCTCTTGGATACCCAAGCTAAGTCAATGAAATTGTGGGTTGCTCCCCCATCAATCAATACTCCCACTCTATGGCCCTATAATCCTCCTCTGACCCTAAGAGGATGGAATCTAGGTATTCCAGATAACGTAGCAATGACTCCCTCTGGTGTATCACCCCAGAGTGAATCTTCCTCTGCTGCTCGTATTTCTTTTGTTGCCTCCTGCTCATAGTCTTCCCCATGACTATCCAAATACACTTTGATGTAGTGAGCCTTGGCCTTCCCTGCACACCTATGTCCTAGAACCCATGGTTCTTGACAAGTAAACATCATTTCTTTCACCTCAAATATTTCCTAGTGTCCTCATGTAACCATGTTTGCTTTGGAAAATCCCACTGGAAAGGTTTCTTGTCCTTGTACCTAACTGGAAAGTTGGTTTTGAGAGGGAACTTGTTCTTTAGAACTGAATCTTAAATATCTCTGGCTCGACTAATGGCATATTGTAGAGTGCAGGGTTTGTAGGCTTTCACCCATCTCCGTAGTGGCTCTGTTAGGGCCTCAGTAAACAACATCGTCAACCTGCTCTCTGACACATATGTTACCATGACCTCTATCCTCTGGAATTCTAAGATGAAGGCCTTGGATCTACCTATCTATTTGAGTTGAGCCAAATCTATGAAATGTATCTCTAGATCCTTCCTTTCGAACCTCTCCATGAGTTTCTGAGTGAACTCACCATAGGAGTGAATGGTGTTGTGACCCAATGTCACTAATCCGTGGTACCACCACTCATGAGCCTCTCTGTCTAGGTGGAGTTTAGCAAATTTAATGGCATATGTCTCTGTCATGGGATTGATTTGGAAGTAGGTATCCAAATTTTGAACCTATATCCTCACTGAACCTCAACGAGTCCCATAAAATTTTGGGATGGTCAACTTGCCCAAGGTTTTCTGAAATTCATAGTTATGATTGAATCCCTTGTTGAAATTCCTAGGCCTGTTGCTACTCTTCATATTACAAAAAAAAAACATGGCTAAGTGAAACTCATCCCCTAAGTCCTTTATTCCTGCAAATAAGCCCCAAAGGGTTCACTAGGATCTACCTACATGACTGGACCTCCAACTGCATCTTCCAAGAACTGAGGCATAGTAGGCATGCTCGAAGGTATGGTATATATGTGGGGTGTATTCTGTATATTGGTGTATGCAACCTTCCCACTACTGCTTGTATACCCTCTATCTACTGGTGAAGGAGGTGTACTACTGTTACCTGGTTCTGTTTTCGCCGATAATCTGTTGAATGCATTAAGTACATATTTTTTCCCTTTGGCTAAGTCTTGCAATGCAGATACTAAGTTGCGAAACTCCATCCTGTCCTCATCTTCTCCCGTTCCTTTTCACCTGTCAGACTGTATACCTGTTGGGTCCATGTCTGAGTTGGTATCTTCTAGTTGGATATCCTCAAAGTCCTTAGTGTACCTACACCTTCTTTTACTACAAGTTACAAAAGTGTCCTCTTCTATATTCATCTACTTCTCATGTTAGATCCCACAACTAGCAAGGGCCATGCTCTTATACCATTGTAATATCCCAAATACTAATATTTTCTAATTCTATGTAAAATTTTGAAATAGCCGGGCATGCAAAACTGCCATGCAAAATTACCCTATATTATAGCTGAATTTAGGGTTAGGGTTTGTAGGATAGAATGAAAACTTACCACTGATAAGCTGGCTGAAAATGATCCAGAGAGAATACACATGGAAGATAAACCAAACTGATGAAGAAATAACCTCTTTTTCCTCAGTAATACCCCCAACAGTCTGAATTATCTAAGGATGACGTTTTTGATGAAGGGATGGTCACTTTTAGCTGAAAGTTGGTCAGAGTGTAGGTGTGCCTGTGCCAGAGAGGATGGATAGAGCATGCAGGATTTTGGAACTCTCCAGATACCCTAGTGAATTGATCTACCTGACTCATGCTCACGCTCCCACACCTCTATTTTTCTGTTGCTAGCTTCTCCAGGTGAGCAATCTGGTGGCTAATAATCACTTAAGTCAGTAGAGTGATATTGTCAGTGAGGATGCATGCCACATGCGAAAGAAATATGGTGATCCAGAGTCCTGATGAATGACTTGGGTTCTCCAGCTAAATGCCCCAAGCTGTATAAATGAACCTACAAATAATCTTCTGGCATACACTGGAACACTGACTAATGATGAATGCAATAGATGCGGTGACAAACCTGGATGGTTTATCCTGAAGGAGACTGTGGAAGATGTTGCACTGCCAAACCCTCGTTAGTTGAAGACTCCATCCTCATCCCCAACTGCCATAGCTGTACACTGTGTTGCTGCTCAAATATCCAAATCAATCAATAATAAACATAGGTATCTCTTTAGGCTCCCTCATTCTTCTTAAATAGATCCTTATGCCCGTTTAGGGTTCGCATGTCACTTTTAGGGTTTATTCTTTTACTTTTACATGCATGCGATTATAATTTGATGTTGACTTTTAAGCCTAAAGAGGAAAGGATTCTTCTAGCCTACTACTAACTTTAGTACTGAATGTGTGTCCTGAGTTTTTCTACGTACCAAATGTCCTCAGTCAATTCCCTCTTATGCAGTACCTGCTTGAACCTATGGGGATTAATTAGGTTAGCACATGTTTTGTTGCCTAATCAGATAAGGACATTACATCATAGGAATGACTCAAAATGTAGTGACACAGGATATTTTGATTACAGAAGTAAACTTTCAACTTCCCTTTGAACATCGGGTGACATGACAAAAAACTTGGCAGCATTGAATATATGAGGCGGAGCACAATACGACAATGGACAATGCAATCTTTGAAAGAATAAAAGGAGTGACATGAATCATGAAAGTGGATCGACTCAGAGACAAGATGAATACCCAATTGAGTGAATGAAATATAGACAAGTGCCATGTTCAAAGGTGACTACAAACTTCCATATTATTTGCAAAATGAATTAGTTCCCTTCCCTTAATTTCCCCATCATGATTGATGAGTGCCTCTTTTCGTTTTTATGAGTCCAAAAAGGGTAACAAAAACTCATTGTAGCTTGTCCAAAGACAAGTCCATTCTCATATATTTTACAAACTTGAGAAAGGAGGGGTTCGTTCCCAAAAGAGGGTCTCTCAGTGTTTGGTTTAACAATTCCAATTAAAGTTACTCAGTATCGTTCATATTTAGAGAGTCTGAACGAAGACGGAAGAAGACTCCAAAGGGTCCTTTTTCGTAACTAGTCAATCTGATCTGAAAAAGAGATAAAATAATGCCAGAAAGATTACTATTCAAGTACTTTTATGAGCATGAAGAAGACAAGTTTGCTCAACAATATTTTCACATTTAAGGAGTACAAAAATATTTTAAAGAAGGCTCCATTAGGGTTCTTTTCATGATGAAGGATTTTTTATGAGCCTGAAAAGAATCGGAAAAAGGACTCGAAACTTTAATACTAGGTTTAGGGAGCATGATCAAAGTGTCGAAATGAACGCTCAAGGACCTTTTCCATTTTTTAGAAGTACGAAAAATTCAAAAAATGAACTTCCCATAGAGAATACTGTTCATTTTTATCCCTGCAAAGCTTTTGAAAAGGCCATTAGTTTCCCAAAATATTTAAAAATTGATTTTTGTAAACTATATAAAGGGACTTTTAAATGAAAATGATTTAAAAAACATTAAAATAATATAAAACCCTAAAAATCCTTTATAAAATCCAAAGTAAATAGTAAATACCAATTCATTTACCATTTACCAAGTCTTGGAGAGCATTTTGGGACAATTGGTGTGCAGATTGCAGCCGGAGATTGTTGAGCCGCTACTTGTCCATTTTCCGAGCCGTCAGTTTCAGGTAAGATCTAGAAGCCTCCTCTTCATTTCTATGGTTGTCATTTTCCATTTTTGTTGAGTTTTTGGGCTTTAGGGCCAAGCCTAAAAAATTCATCCCAGGTACCGCTTCTAGCCTTCATGGGAAGAGCGATGCCCGATAAGAACCGCGCTCTTTTAGGTGCCCAAAAAATATATGCCCTAGTCAAAATAAAAAGTTCCAAGCATTTTTAAAAGTTGGATATGCTTCTAAATGGCTCATTAATTTTTTTTGACAGGTCATTTTCTAAAAAATGGTGACTTGGAAAGAGAGGAAACATGATGATGATGATTCCCATGCTGCAATAGATGTGGCTTCCATAGCTGCTCTACGAGGCCGTGGCCTCTTAAAATTATTCCACGTTCCTAGCATGCTATCGCTTGTTTGATTACTGGAGTACATCTTGTGGATGTGGAATCTAGAACAACAGTATTTTGAGGCGGGACCCCTTATTGTTACTGTGGAGGTGGAGGAAATTTATTTTCTAACTCGGCTATCTAGAAAAGGAGCACCTATCTCTTTGACTACTTCCCGAGGTGGGGACCTTACCACACATGAAATTATTTTTTGTAATTGCTATCCAGGAACAAAGATGTTGGGTAAGAAAATACTGATAAAGGTTGTGAGGGACCTACCTCTTCAGAATATTTTATTCACTATGCAGAGGGTGGCTGGGAGACAAGGGCCCCACCAAGCATCACAGGTACATATGTTGTATTCCCTGCAGGCCATGTCACCCAGAGTGTTCAATTAGGCCGAGGCACTATTGCTTGTGTTCAAAGATCAGCTGACGAAGTGTCATCAAGGAGAGCTCAAATAGTTTGGGTATGCGACTAGATTAGCATGCTTCTTCTTTCAAAGGGTACCTCTCTTGAGACCCCAGGTGGTATGTAATGAGCTTAGAGATCAAAAGCCCCACATGTTGCGGTGGGTGGAGATCATGGCCCACACTGGAGGTGGTAGGGCCAAGGTCAAATTCAAAGCTCCCTTCTTTTGTTGGATGAATGATCAGATCCTCATGATTGAGGACTATTCTTATGTAGGGACCGACTTTCGAGGGGATCTCGATCTACCACGACCACCTGGTGCTCAGTGGGGTGACATTAGTAAGAAGAAATATTCAAGATGTTGATTATGTTTTTATATTTTTATATTTTATTATTTTTATGGATGATAACAAGACCTAATGTTTGCATGCATATATTGGTGATGTATGGCCTGGGGAATCCTCCCTAATGGGAAGGCGAGCAAGAGCTTGCTTTGTCCATAGAGGTGACATGACCTCATCGAGATGGAGGAGAACCTAGATCAGTTGAATTTGGATATCCCAGATGCTGCGATAGATGACCTACCTAGGAGGTTTCAGAGACATACTGCGGGAGTGTTAGGCCGCTTTAGCCGCTTTCTACGTAGGGTAGCAAGGGCTACATGTGCTACCACGAGAATAATTAGGGTGGTATGCATGGAGTATCACTGAAGTCCTTCTAGCTTTAGGATTTTTTTTATCATTTTGTATGCCTAAAATCCAAAGTGCTTCAGATGAGGTCTCATGACCATATTTTTGTAAAAACACTTTATATATATATATATATATAGACTCAGTTCTAGTGTTTATATGTGCTTGAAATTGATAAATTATATTTACATGAGTTTTATGTGTCTTCTACATTTTATTTTATTTTACAATGGACCATGTTTTATTTTTAAAAGTTATGAATGGTAAATATACCCGTCTAGAATGTAATTTGCTAATGAATCAACAACCGTATTATTAGACCTAGGGATATGCCTATAAGTGATGAAATTGAATGACCTCTCTAACAGAAGCACTCTTTGAAATAAATGGAGAAGTGTAGGGCTCTTGATGGTATAAACGTGCTTTAGATGACAAAACACTAGCTAAGAATCCATAAATACTACCAAATCATGAATGTCCCAAGATGTAGCCTCGGTTAGTAGACCTATCACTTCCTGATACTCAACGATGTTGTTGGGAGCCAGATAAATACAAACCTCTCACGAACTAACTAAGTCATGAGTTGGAGAATACAACACCCAATTTTCTGAAACAAGGTTCAAGGTATGACGGCATGCACCATCAAAAAAACCATAGAAAGCCATCCAATCTGCATAACCAAAACATGGTATAAACAGTTTGGACATCAAACTCAAAACCATATTGAAAATTCCAAAACACACTTAAAGTCAAATATACATATATACAAGGTACCATACATAAATGTCTTAAGCATAGTACCCCTTCAGGTACAACCCATTGCAAGGTTTCCTGACGGGTATCCCGTCATAGTCTAAGAGCTCGTAAGACCCCTTCTCTAATACCTTACTAACGATAAAGGGACCGTACCACATATATTCAAAGTTTCACTTCCCTAGTTTATCATGTCTCTGATCATAAGTCAGGACTAGGTCACCTTCATTGAAAACACGAGGTTGAATAGACTTATTATACTATGCCTTGACATGTTTTTTGTGTGCCTCGTTAGCCAATGCAGTATCTCTTCTACTTTCATTAAGGTTAGTCAAGTACAAAAATCTCCCTTCCTCGATGGAAGTGTTCAGGAGAAGTTCTACTACAAGTTTAAGTGATGGGATTTGACACTTGATAGGGAGGACAATTTCTAGTCCATAGACCAACTGAAAGGGTGTGAAACTAGTTTCTATTTTTACTGAAGTCCTATAAGCCCAAAGTGTGAATAAGAGAGTCAAGTGCAAGTTGGATTTGTGATCTCCAACCATCCTATGCAACATAGTTTTCAAAACCTTGTTAATGGCCTCGACCTGACCATTAGCATGCGGATAATATGGAGTTAAGTTTTCATGGAAAAACCCAGCTTAGTGCTTAACTCAATCATCATCTGATTCCAAAAATGAGATCCATAGCCAGTGACTATAGCTTGCGGGACTGCAAACCTAGATATCCCATGGTTGAATAAAAAGAGGGAGGTAGTCTTACCATCCTCTACATATGTAGGCATTGCCTCAGCCCATTTTGTAAAGTAATCGATGGTATAATGATGTAACCATGCCCCCTGACTGAGGTAGGCTTACAATGCATAAAATCAATACCCCACTTGGAAAAAGGGCCAACTGCAATGATGGGGTGTAAATGAGTAGGGTGGGTGCAATTTTTTGTATAAATGTGTTGACAGGGTGGGAATTTCTTAACCGCTTCATGACAATATTTAAAGATCGAAGGCCAAAAATCCCCAGCGTGAAATATTTTCTGGGCTATAGCCATCCCATAAAGATGACCGCCACATGCTCCAGAGTGGCAGTCATTCAGAACAGTTTCATCCTCTTCATGTGTAAGGCACCGTCGAAGGATGGAATGGATACCACATCGGTACAGTGTGTCATTCAAAATGAGATAGTACTTTACATGGTGATGGATACAATGACGATCATCACGGGATATGGCAGGATGAAATATTTGAGTTTGGATATAGATAATCAAATCTTCATACCATGGATCAGTTGTGCTTATCAAGAACAAAAATTCATCTTAGAATGAATCATTGGGTTCAGTTTCCGTCAAAGCACATGAAAGGTCACACATTAACTCCGTGAAAACCAAGGTTTTCTTCAAAGTAGCCTTGGCAAACTCAAGATCAAATTCCTGTAAGATAACAATCCAACGGGAATATTCCCCCCCTAGTACCTGACGAATCAGAATGTAGTACACAGGGTTTTGATCCGCAAGTGCATTTGTAGTACGAAGTAGAATGTAATGATGAAACGTTTGTACAACAATGACCTTAGCCAGAGCTAACTTCTCCACACGCAAGTAACAGGTTTCAAAGTCGATGAGACTCTTACTTAGGTAATATATCACGTGTTCTTGGCCGTTGGGATCTTCCCGTGCTAGAGCCATTCCAATGGTTGTAGTGGAGGAAGCAACATATAGCAGCAAGTATTTTGAGTAATCTAGGGGGAGTATCATAGGTGAATGGGTCAGAGCATGCTTCATATTATCAAAATCTTGTTGGGCTTGGTCATCCTAGAAGAACAACGTGTGCTTCTTAAGGAGACACATATAACCATGCGTTTTCTTTGTGAAGTTGCATACGAAAAGGTGAAGAGTTTTTTCCTTTGACTGCAAAATTTGGAGTTCGTTGATGTTTGTCGTGGTGGGTAAGGCCAGGATAGCAACAATTTTCAAAGGATCAATCTGAATTCCATGTTATACCAAAATCCTGTCACCATCATGTGATAAGACATTTGACATACCTACTTGCCCTGAATCCTAGCTTCTAGAGTGGAAACTAAATGTTTTTTCATCAATCTGTCATACAAATTCCCAGCACAGTGCATGCCCCTTTATCCAGGATCGGTACCCTTTCTCACACCGCCTTTCATTGGTTGTCCACAAGCAGTGCCACTGCCCATTTCCCTTCGTCCATAGGCGGTTATTTCCAGAACTGCTCTATCATAGAAGGAGAAGTGCAGTACCCTAGGTAAAAATGGAAAAAGAGAAGTTTCTCAAGGCTTCTAGATGATAAGCCTCGTGTACTTCCTTATCCCTACTATTGTGGGTTGGTTGAGCTCGAGATCCCTCATCCTAGGATCTTAGAGGCCACCTCACCCACTAATTTCTCAACCATCTCTATCCGTTAAAGCCCTATAAATATGAGCTCATAACCATGGTTGAGGAGAGAGCATTGAAGGTATTGTTATGCTGTTGGGTTGATTCTTGGCCCAAGATCATTTGGAGAGAGCATAGAGAGCTAGAGTCGGAGCTTTTGGGGATGAAGAGTTGGTTTCATGGAGATGCATGTCAACACTAAGGATTGGTTGTAAAATTCTTCATATTTCTAATGCAAGTTGATTTCTGTCCCACATATGATGTTGTTGTTGTGATTTCGCATATATATGTTGCTATATTGCTTAGTCACTAGCATAGATTAGTAGATCATATTCTGGTTGCTTTGATTTGTTTCGTGTTGAGCTTTTTTGCAGGTACACAGGTGAACTATCAAAGCCTTGTATCCTAGATATCTACAGCATCTAGGGAGAGTCTTCAGCCTCTGTCCTCTATTTGTTCTGGATCTGAACCATTCAGACCAGTGGAACACCTTGCTATCCGCAGGAGGTGAAATATTCCAGCTAACAAATCTGGTGACTCCGCTAGGGAATAGAGCATTCAGTTGTTCTGATCTTCCTCAGGCTACAACTCTTATCCAAATATAGGCTCCATTTTGTTCAAATCTCTTCAGTCAGATCTACTTTCTGACTTGCATTATTTGGGTTTACCTTGATCTAGTCTTTTACTGACTGGATCCTTTGTTCTCTTTGTGTTTTGGATTTTTACAGGGAACCACACATGTTTTGTAGGCAAAGAGCGGTGCCATCGCTTGTGTCTAGTTAGCAGCCTGTGGTTCCACCACCTGAATCCAGTGAGTAAGAAGCGGTGCTGCCTCAAAACAGGCCTGTCAGCAGCTTCATCTACGTAGTGCCATGTAGGCCCTATTCCAGGACTTTGTATTTTCATTTTTTGTGTGTTTTTGGCTTAATTTTTGATGAAAATGAAGTGTGTTTTTAAAAAAGAATGCTCCCTCACGCCCGGGAGGGGCCATGAATTGTGTATTAGGCAGTCGATTTGATTGTTGTATTCTTTCTGTATTCAAAGAGAGTCTATGTTTCTTGCATTGGAGTTTACATTATTTTCTTTGCTTGAAACCTCTTTCTCTTTTATGTAGATATTATTCATTGGAATTGGAAATATACATTTCATTTTCATGTGTAGGATTTGGCTTGTTTGGACTTGGAAATGCGTGAGTGATCCATGTTTTTTGAGTCTTTCTTTGCTTGGGTGATTCTTGTTTCCTTTTGCATGCTAATTTTTTCAGTGCTTGGTAGGAAATATTGGTTCTTTGTTTCCTTGTCTGTTTCAAAGAGAAGTTTTAGTTTTCTCTCTCTTTTTCTTTATTCGCAAGCTTGTTGAACGATTTTCTTCTTGTTTTGTGCATGATTGTTCGATATTCTAGATCTTACTTTCATTGAGAAGAAATATCTGTTTTCATCTTTGCATGCATTAGAGTTAGATTTGTTTGGAAACGTTAGTGAAATCATCTTTCCATTGAGTTTTTATGCGTCTTTTTCAAGCATGAAAAGATAGGAAACATTTTTTATTTATGTTGTATGTTCTCTAGATATCTTTCTTATTTGCTTTGAATATTGTTTGGGGTGCATTGATATTTCACTTTTCGTTTGAAAGGATAGAATTGAATTTGCATTTGGGTGTGCATTTTTGGGAAGAAAAGTAAATCTCTCTCCCTTTCTTAGGTAGAATTTCATCGAAGAGAAAAACTTCCATTGTCATATAGATCAGTGTGCATATTCTTTAATTTGAAGTTTTCACTCCATGGTTCCACCTAAACGCACAAGATAAAATTAACGGTAGTACTAGGTTAAAACTTTTAGCAATTTGAGTGATAAGGTGGAGACGTGTTTGGGCGTCATTAAGCATAGGAGCTGTCATTATTTGTCCGTATTACATCCCGGGACTCATGCGGTTTTTCCACGTACCGTTGGTATATCGAACGACCTTTCACGTACCCTTGAGGTATATAGAAAGGTACTTCACGTACTCAATTGTATATTGAAAGGCCCCTTGTGTACAGTGATGCATTAGACAACACTACTACCTATTTGATCTCCCTCGTACCTTGCATATATCGAGAGACCCTTTTAGGAATCCTCAAACCATCTGAGTTATCCTTTTGGCCTGTCCTATGAGATTCCTGACTCTTATCCACTCCTTTCACATGTTTACTTGTTGCTTTTAGTTTGAGTAGTACTTGCTTGTGCATGGTAGTTAGGGGGTTCTAGAGAGTTTAGAGATGGCATCCTCATCTGGGACTACCACTCAATAGGTCCCTTTCCAAGGTGTGCCTTTTGTATTCCCTCCAAGTGAAGGTATTGGTCCTCCCTTTATTGCCACTCTAAATATTCCTGGATTAACTATAGGATTACCGGTTTGGCTATTTAATTTGGTAATTCCTATTACACCTAATGTCTCAAATGTCACATCTCCTCTGGGAGAAGATCAACCTCAACCTAATCCTGCTCCTTCTTCGCCAGTTGTGGCTTCAGATCTTTCTTCTTCTTCGCTTGACCAAAGATCTACAGTTAGTAGTCATGTAGATAAGAAGAAGAAGAAAGGGAAGAGTCAAGAAGAAGAAGAAGGATAAGAAAGAGAAAAAGCAGCAACCATCTGCTCTTGATGGTGCTCGTTCTAAGAAAACACGCAAAAAACCCAAGTTCCCTTGTAAGCTTTGCAAGGGGGACCACCTTCTTAAGGAGTGTTCTGGTCTCTCTTGTGTACAAGAAGAGTGGTCTGAAATATCCAAACCATTTGTGTCATCAACCTCTGACGATCATGTTGACGATACTCCCTCAACCAGTGACCCATTAGGAAAAGGTCGTAAGGGTAAAGTCTTGTATCCTTGTTTGCTATGCAAGGTAATGCATCGTACTTTTCTTTGTCCAAGAATGGATGAAGCTTCGCGTTGGTTGGAAAATATTACTGATTATCAACAAGTGATTCCAACAAGTGATAGTAAGTTATCCCTCGATCCCCCACTGGTTGACCAAGTGGTCGATTCGGATTTATCTGTGGTTGATCCCACTCTCCCTTTTGAGAGTGAAGTTAAAGTGGATGAGTTGGTGTCATTTCCACCTGATCCCACTCTTTCGTCAAAGAGTGTAAATACTGAAGTAGTCTCTTTGACCAAATCTTCGTCTTGTTCTTCTCTTCTAGTAGAGAACGAACTAAAACGTACCGAAGTTTTTATGCTTCGTTCTGATTGTTCTTGACAAGAGGAAATTTTTCCTGTTTCGACAGAACCCTCTTTGAGTAGTGAGGTTATTTTCTTTGACTGGAGTAACCTAACAGAGTCTCTTCTTCATTCGAGTGTTCCTTTGCAGATAGTTGTGAATGTTACTGCCAGGCGAATACTTCACACTATTGTTGACGAAGGGGTTTTTGTTAGTATTCTATCCTCAACTGCTTGGCAAGATTTAGGTTCTCCTCAGCTTGTACTAGCCACCGATCAGATATTGGATTTTAATCACAGGTCTATTGCACCTTTAGGGAACCTTCCTTATTTTCCTATTACATTAGGAGGGAAAACTGTCTGTATTGATGTTATGGTGGTGCAAGGTCCTTTGGATTTCAATCTGCTCCTTGGACATAATTATGTTTATACCATGAAGGCTGTTGTGTCCACACTCTTTATAGTTTTGCATTTTCCCCATGATGGGAAGATGGTGACCATTGATCAGCTTTTTTTTGTTACACCTGATCATCACATTACTCCTAGTAATCAGACTACCCTGAATGTGCCGCATGTTCTTGTGGTTCCTTCCCCTTCTTCTATTTAGCTTATTCCCATCATAGGTAAAATGGGGGGCATGGCTCTAGTCTATGGATATCATACTGGAGTTAAGCCATTAGCTTTTTATGAAAAGGGGGAAACCTACCAACCTCTGGATATCATGTTGGGTAGGAGTAGGTTTTAGAGCATAGTTTACCCTATGGTTTCAAGCTCGTTAAAAAATAAAACCACTCCTTAAGCATAGTTTACGCTTTTGGTTTCAAGCTTGCATAAAAATGAAACCATGTCTAGAGCATAGTTTACCCTATGGTTTCAAGCTCATTAAAAAATAAAACCACTCCTTAAGCATAGTTTACGCTTTTGGTTTCAAGCTTTCATAAAAATGAAACCATGTCTAGAGCATAGTTTACCCTGTGGTTTCAAGCTCGTTAAAAAATAAAACCACTCCTCAAGCATAGTTTACCCTTTTGGTTTCAAGCTTACATAAAAATGAAACCATGTCTTGAGCAAAGTTCCCATTCTTTGTCAAGCTCGTTAAAAAATGAAACAACACCTGACCATCATGTCAGGTTCTGACCATCATGTCAATTTTCCTTGAGCAAAGTTCCCATTCTATGTCAAGCTCGTTAAAAAATGAAATGGATCTCCTTAAGCATAGTTTACCTTTTGGTTTCAAGCTTTCATAAAAATGAAACCATGTTCCAAGCATCGTTACCTTCTATTTCAAGCTTGCGTAAAAATGAAACAGATCCCCTTCCCTTGAGTCGAGTCTTCACTTTAGTGTTAGAACTTGAACCTTCTTTTCACCTACCCGATTCTCGTTCTTCCTACCCCCCTGGTGAAAATTTTCACATTAGTAACCAGGTTTTTAGGTTGGGTATGGAAGAATAATATGCGTTAAATGAAACGAAGCTTGGGGGCATGTCGAGCCGCTAGCAACCATGGTAGGGGTAAGCTTCGCTAGCAATCATGATGGGGGAAAGATTCCAAGCTATGTATATTATGTTAATGGGATTTTTCAAGCATAGTTTACCCATTGGTTTCAAGCTAGTGTAAAAATGAAACCAATCTTTGAGCATTCTTTCAACTGATCTTCGAGCTCGTTAAAAACAGTAAGATGGTGTTGAGCTTACTTTTCATTTTTCATGCTCTGGTTAAAAAATGAAATTTGGTTTGAGCCTAGTTTATTAATTTTTTGTGATCTGGATTCAAACATGAAAAAAGATAATGGATTTCTCTTTAAACCCTTTTCAGGCTCCCTAAATATGAAAAGATTGTCGAGTGATCTTGTCTTCTTCACGCTCGTTAAATTATTTGAAGAGTCGTCCGTCTGACTGTAGGTTATCTCTTTCTTGGTTCGGATAGGAATGTTTATGAGAAAGGAACACTCCAACCAATCATGAATGGAAGAGTTCTCTAAGGTATGATTTTACACTTTTTTGGGCCTTAGATACTAAATCATATGAAAAAGGACCCCCATGGAGTTATCTTCTGTGTTCGTTCAGACTCTCTAAACATGAATGATACCGAGTTTTCTTTCAGTGGACTCATTAAATTAAACATTGAGAGACCTGTTTTGGGAATGAACCCCTCCTCTCTCAGGTTCGTAAAACATATGGGACTGGACTTGTCTTCTGACAAGATATATCGAGTGTTTGTTACCCTCTTTGAACTCGTAAAACCGAAAAGAGGCACTCATCGATCATGATGGGGAAAATGGGAAGGGAATCATTTTGTAAATAATGGCATTTGTTTGTCGTTACCTTTGAACATGGCACTTGTCTGCACAATCATGTCAGTCAATTGGGTATTCAACCGATCTCTGTGATGATCCACTTTCATGAGTCATTCCAATCCTTTGAGTCTTTCAAATGAATCCATTGTCCACTATTGCATTGTGTATCTGTCTTGTCTAGTCATGCTGCAAAGTCATTTTGTCATGCCGCCTGATGTTCAAAGGGGATATGAAGAAGTTTTACCTTTGCAGTTGACACAGTCTTTGTGCCAGTATATTTAAGTCAGTCATATGGTTACTACATTCACATCATTCCATAACTATGTTCAGAGTTTCATGTCGTTGATGTGGGACTCATCATGGCCCTCCTTCGAAGAGACTATTCCCGTTGACATCAGCTCATCATCCGGGAAATAGTCTTAGAAACAATATTTAGTACCTTGAGATCTATATGCCTTAATGACAAATTCTCTCGCTCTCAACATAGGTTCACATCATTGAATTTTGATCGATAGAATCGACTTGGTGTTTGACATCAGGACATCTATTCACACTCAGTAGATTGTACTAGGATACCTTGGGAATCATTAACATTAATGGTGATCTCCATCACACTTGTTAATGGTTCACATCATTGGCCGGTAATCAAGTGGTTTCTACCATGTTTGACTTTAGATCATTGTAATCACATGGATATAATCGTACTTTGTGGAAGATGAGACGAAGACCCTGGGCATTTGTTTAAAAGCGCTCATTGCTTTTTCCCCAGTTGCGATGGACTTTTGTATATATAGCATGGATCCACATTTGTATGGTCGTGGCTATGCTCAAATTTGTGTTTGTAAGACATAGATCTACGTTGTATGTCTGGTAGCTATGTCCAAGTTTGAGTCCTCTATCACATGGATCTACGCTATATTATAGTAGCCATGCTTGTTTATTCCACTCATGGATCTACCTTGTATTGGTCTGCAGCTATGAGTTTGGTTACTTGTGTCTATGAGTCAACATACTGATGTACTATAGATTCCTACTTGACTACATACTCTGATCGAGCCAAAATTTTCATCTCCTGGAAACGACTTGTTCTCAAAGCTCTCGTTTATCGTGTCACTCTAAGACTCATGCTTTGGGGGGCATCCTGTTATACCAAAATCCTGTCACCATCATGTGATAAGACATTTGACATACCTACTTGCCCTGAATCCTAGCTTCTGGAGTGGAAACTAAATGGTTTTTCATCAATCTGTCATACAAATTCCCAGCACCACGCATGCCCCTTTATCCAGGAGCGGTACTCCTGCTCACACCGCCTTTCATCGGTTGTCCACAAGTGGTGCCACCGCCCATTTCCCTTGGTCCATAGGTGGTTATTACTGGAACCGATCTGTCATAGAAGGAGAAGCGCAGTTCCCTAGGTAAAAAGGGAAAAAGAGAAGTTTCTCGAGGCTTCTAGATGATAAGCTTCGTGTACTGCCTTATCCCTACTGTTGTGGGTTGGTTGAGCTCAAGATTCCTCATCCTAGGATCTTAGAGCCCACCTCACCCACTAATTTCTCAACCATATCTATCCATTAAATCCTTATAAATTTGAGCTCATAGCCATGGTTGAGGAGAGAACATTGAAGGTATTGTTATGTTGTTGGGTTGATTCTTGGCCCAAGATCATTTGGAGAGAGCATAGAGAGCTAGAGTTGGATCTTTTGGGGATGAAGAGCTGGTTTCATGGAGATGCATGTCAACACTAAGGATTGGTTGTAAACTTCTTCATATTTATAATGCAAGTTTATTTCTGTCCCACATATGATGTTGTTGTTGTGATTTCGCATATATATGTTGTTAGATTCCTTAGTTACTAGCATAGATTAGTAGATCATATTCTGGTTTCTTTGATTCGTTTCATGTTGAGATTTTTTGCAGGTACACAGGTGAACTGTCAATGCCTTGTATTCTAGATATCTACAGTGTCTAGGGAGAGTCTTCAACCTCTGTCCTCGATTTGTTATGGATCTGAACCATTCAGAACAGTGGAACACCTTGCTATCTGCAGGAGGTGAAATATTCTAGCTAACAGCCGTTGGGATCTTCCCACGCTAGAACCATTCCAATGTTTGTAGTGGAGGAAGAAACACACAGCAACAAATATTTTGAGTAATATGGGGGGTGTATCATAGGTGAATGGGTCAAATTGTGCTTCATATTATCAAAAACTCGTTGGGCCTGGTCATCCCAGTATAACAACGCGTGCTTCTTAAGGAGATGCATATAACCATGCATTTTCTTTGCGAAGTTGCATATGAAAAGGTGAAGAAAATTTTCCTTCGACTGCAAAATTTGGAGTTCGCTGATGTTTGTCATGGCGGGTAAGGCTAGGATAGCAATAATTTTCAAAGGATCAATCTGAATGCCATATTTGGAAACCATGAAGCCAAGAAGACGTCTAGTATCAACACAAAAGACACATTTGTGTGGATTAAGCTGGATATTATAATGATGACACCTAAGAAAAATGTCTCTAAGGTTCCCTTGATGGTCCTCTCATTACTACGAATGAGCAGGGAGATCATCAAGGTACGGATCCACAATGTGCTTAATATCGTGAAAGGAATAGGACATGGCTCACTGGAATGTAGCTCTAGATTTTTTCATACCAGAAAGTAACTTCCAATATATGAAGGTTCCTCATGGAAAAATGAATGCCATTTTATGCTGATTGGAGGGAAGAATCTCAATCTGATTGTAGCTAGAAAATCCATCTATAAAAGAAAAGATGGCACTACCAGGATAGTTATCAATGATCTGATCGATGTGTGGAGTAGGGAAATTGTCCTTAGGAAATGCCTTATTTAAGTATAAAAAATTGATATAGAATATAATAGTTCCCTGCTTCTTAGCCACAGGGACAGTATTAGATAACCATTCCTTCAGGATTACGGGATAAATAAACCCCGCCTTCAGAAGTTTTTCCACTTCAGCTTTAATAGTCGCAGCCTTCCTAGGATGGACTTGATGTAATTTTTGTCGGATAGGTTTTGTCGTGGGATAGGTTCTAATCTCTTGTACAACAATTGATAGATCAATCCCAGGCATCTCCTCATATGTCCAAGCAAAAATATCATGGAATTCTTTAAAAAGGGATCTATAACTTTCAGTTTCCTCTGTTGAGCAATTCTGGTCTACATGAACATGCTCAATAGTTCCAAGCTTGACTGATATTTCAATTGGAAATGTATTCGAGATGTTACAAAGATTTCCTTCAGAATTTGTGTCTTGCAACAATACATGCATTTGCGGATTTCTGAAAATATCAGTGCTAATAAGAGATACTAGGTTAAAGTCTACCAAACTGCTACTGAGAAGAAATGAAGATCAATGATGGTGATCTTCCCATATAGGTTCATTCGCAATCATGATCTCGATCATGGACTCATCCGATGGAAAAATATGTGTGAGATAGTCTAGAGTGGGAAGAGAGGGTTCTAGCTAGTAGGGTAGGTGGTAAGGATCCGAAGCCACTAGATGAAGATCATTAGAATGGACATCAGAAGTGTTATCACTCCCGGAAACTCCTCTAGGTTGCAGCTCGAGGATGCCTGGTAACTTAAAATGTTTTTGGGGTTTTCTAAATGGATCAAGTCGGTAGCCTATAAGACCTCCTAATCAAGGATAAGGCTTCTAATTGCCACTTCTCAGAGGTTGACAATATGGTGTAGAGATGGAGAACTTATCATGCTGGCAGATTCATAAATAAAACAAATATATATAAATGGCTAAATCATGTCAAGGAAAGCAATTATAATTCAAAGAAACAATATACCAATAGGATGATAGCTATAGGACATCAATTAAACTGAATAAAACCTGAATAACACATTCAAGCATAAGCACAGAATAGACAGAAAATGGAAGCTGAACATATGATAACAGGAGAGCTTATATTAGGTCATGAGCAAAATGAGAAGCTTGACAATAGCAATGGTATACAAGTCCCCGAAGTCGAACCTTTTCAATAAATTAAGTCTTAGGCTTTATATCCTTTACAAAAATATTTAGATCCTTAAAAATTGGATCTGTTTTACTAAAAATAGACAAAATAATTGTTTTTGCATAATTAGGTCAAAAACACCCTAATTTGATTATCAGTCTAACTAAATGTAGAACTCGTTCACTGTTTGAACCTTTTGATAACTAAAGTAATTACTGGAATTCACTGCCAATGGTCCTCTGCTGATTAGGTCACTGTTTCATTTAGACAGTTAAATGTTGGTGAAATAAACTCTTCATTTTTCTCCTGTAACCTGCCCTGTTAGGTCAACTTTTGCCCTAAAAAATTTGGCCAAATTGCTGAAAAATTGGGGCTCAGAGATGCATTTGGTTCTCCAAATATGTGACACTTGTGTATAAACTGAAATATGTTTTTGTATATTGTTGTTTTTTGAGCAAAAAATCTCTCGGTTTCTTGAAATTCGTTTCCATTTTCCAGATATCTATATTTCAAAAATACGTGTAAAATAGTGAAATTTTGAGATCCAAAAATTAGGGCTCAGAGATGGATTCAATTATCCCAATATGAAATACCTGTAGGAAATAAGAGAGAGGTTATTGTTCTCTGACATGTTAGGAACAAAAACCTCTACGCATTTTGCAAAATGATTCACCAGTTGCTCATAATCGCCATTTTAAAATGATGCCTTTTCACAGTAAAAAGCCAATTTCGGTGGCTTAGAGCGCCCTGAAATTTCAGTCTTAGCTGCTGAAAGTATGCTTTCGGTGGCTAATGAATTGCCTCAGCATCCGCCTAATCCACCGAAAGCCCTGTTCTTCAAAAATTCTTAAGCCACCTCCAAAATTATTCTTTCAATTTTGTTTGCTTATCTTCTTATTCAGCAGGCTCTATGTGAAGGTTAACAACAGCTTGGTTTGACTCTAGAGGCTGTAGGCTTACTGCAGCTTCAACTAGGTTTTCCAATGTGAGGTGAGTGCTAGGGTTTGGCTTTGCATCCTTCATTTGCAGCCTCTAAAGCCTAATCATTGTATCTAGCCTTGTGTTGTCTTTCATGTATCTTTTGTTTAGTGTTTTTAGAAAAACATACCTTTCTCTCATCTCTAGGTAAGAGTTGTGCAACAGCTTATTCCTCTTGGTCAATGTAGCATTATTTTTCTTTATCTCTCTTTCTAGAATTTCCATCTCATACACTTGCCTCAGCAATTGATTTATCCTTTGTTTCTTGGGCTTTCTAGAGGAAGCATTCTCTACTGGTTCATCTTGCTCTTTTGGTGTAGGTGATGGGAGTTCTTCAATCGCTGCTACAACTTGCAATGCTAGGTCAGCATTTTCAATAAAATTTTTGCCAAACTGCTGAAAGCTGGGGCTCATAGATGCATTTGGTTCTCCAAACCTATGACACCTGTGTATAAACTGAAAGAGGTTTTTGTAGAATCGTTTGTTTTGAGAAACAAACTCTCTCAGTTTTTTGGAATTAGTTTTAATTTTCCCAGGATCTGGATTTCAAAAACATGTGTCAAACAGGAAATTATGAGATCCAAAAATTAGGTCTCAGAGATGGATTCGATTTTGGTCTTAACTACCGAAAGCAGGGATTTAGGTGGCTAATGAACCATTGGTACATTCACCTAATCCACCAAAAGTCCCTTTGCAACAAAATTTTATAAAAACGTGATCAACAGGATTTCGGTGGTTAACATGGTCCTGAGTTGAAACTGTTAGCTACCGAAAGCTGGCTGTTCAGTGGCTAATGAACTGCTGAAAAGTTCTCCTAAGCCACTGAAAGCTAAAGCTTTCAAATTTCTTAAAAAACAGAACACCAGATATTCCAACCTTGTTAGTCACTCCAATGTCTTTCATAATATGACTTGAAATCTTCATCTTATCAAAAAATAAATTGTATGAGTGAACTTATTGAAAATAAATTTATTTTGTGAGATAACATCTGGCTCCTACTCGGGGATGGGAACCTCCCTATGAGGTCCCAAGAACCCCAGACCAAAATTCCTTTCCTGAAAAAAATAATTAAATCTATCTTTTAATGTTCCATTGGGCATGGAGTCTTTTGTCTTTTATAACTAATCCGCTGCACCCTTCCTGTAGCCTGCTTTGCCTATTCATGAAAACCACTAAAAATGACCTAGCTGCTCATCTTAAGAGCCTATTTTCCTATCTATTCCTACTCCTAATTCTAATTAGTAGAGGATTCTTATCACATGACATCATGGTTCTAATGAAGCCATGTCAAAAGTTGCTCTGCTGAACTTATCCTTGATCTTGACCCGAAAAATAAATGAAACCCTAGCATGCAACAATGTAGTTTCAAAGGGTGACGGAACCATCTATCATTTGAAAAAAATATTTTGATATCTACACTGCTTATAATTTCCATATAGTTAGCAACAGGGTCATAAAAACCATAAAGGAATACCTCTCTATGTTGATGTTCCAAATGAATGAAATGCTACTGCTGGCTGCTTTCATTGATCTCCATGTCAGCTGTAGATTGCTCAACCTATGACTGGGAAGGATGAGTTATGTCCTGCTGTTCTATACTTTTCAGATCATCATATTCCTCTTCATATCTATTGCATTCTTCCTTTGTCTACAAATAAGAAAACTGAGGGCTGCCTTTAGTATTTGCTGCAGATCCAAATTTGTTACATGCTATTCCTTCAATCTACTCATTATCTTTCGGGTTTCCAAAGGGGACAAACTGATCTTCTTGACACCCTAAGTCAGTAGATGCATTTGGTACAAAGTCAAAAGCATCTATATTATGGTTAAAATTCTGAAGATCATTAATATCTCCATCACAATGAGAGGTGTCCCCTATTACACCATATTCTTCCTAGCTATCATTAACCACAGCATGCATATGTCTTTGATCATCTCTTTGCTGAAAAGTAGAACTAAAATAAATTCCAGAAGTGGATAAACCCTCACAAAACTAATATTCTTCTCTATTTACCTTTTCATCCTCAGAATGCAACTTATATTCTTCACAACAATTATCAAATGCAAACTCATTTGAATAGTACCTTTTACAATGCTCAGTGAATGCTTTGTGAAAATCATTCAATGATGAAATACTGGAAGGAGGTAAAGAAAAATACCATTGACGTGCATCACCATATAATGAATACATGAAAATCTTCATACAAACATATTCATGCTACTGATATAATAGATCAATGCATTCGTGAAACTTGAGGAGGTGTTCTGCAAGATTGTATTCTTCCTCCTCTTTGAAGAGAGGTAGAAAATCTCCCCATTCAGACATATCAGGTACTGGATGTGGGAAACCAGGAACTGAAGATAAGTCAAGAGGTGAAAAACTTCAAGCCAACAAAGTAGAAAATGCTTTTGACATCTTAATATTTTGGAGTCACCACTGAGTTCGTCTTTGATGGAGTCGCCAGGGATGAGATCTTCACAAGCAACAGTGCTTGAAGATTCCTGAACCCTAAAATTTTCTGATGTATTTAAAATTCTTGAGATTTGAATGTTTAAGTAGAAGAAATAATAGCAGAAATATCTCTTGAAATACCTAATGTAGCTCTCTTTGCAGCTCTAGAGGTCTGCCTTAGTGAAGCCCTAGCTCTTCTTAGGATCTTTTCTGGATCTGAAACATGTGTTGCTGGTGGCCCTTTAGGGTTTGATCTGGTAGTTGGTCTTCTTGAAGCCACCTTATTTCAATGGAGTCTCCAGATAGATGATTACAACTAGAATAGTGTCCAAGCTTTGTCTATCATCAAAGCAAGGATATATGTCGTCTCCCAGGGAAGGTGAGGTTCAGTCTCCTCTCCTCGGCAATGACACCAATTTGTTATCACTTCAGGAAACTCCTCTAGGTTGCAGCTCCAGGATGCCTAGTAACTTAAAATGTTTTTGGGGTTTTCTAAATGGATCAAGTTAGGTGACCTATAAGGCCTCCCACTCTCAATACATGCATGAAACACAATC